>JADWPL010000036.1:0-262327 GCA_016109495.1 Phialophora tarda | reverse complement strand
GACCCCACGTGACTTCCTCGGGTAACCTTCCGTAGTGTGCTCCGGGCGAGGCCGCTCTAGAGGTCAAGTCGTAACAGCCTCGTCGCCCACTATTACGGATAGATACAAGTATAAGCCTAATATTATAAGGGTATAAGGCTGTGTTAGCTATATATGACGGGGAAGGCTGAATGCTGAATACGGAAAGAATATATATGCTTCTATTAGTAGTAATCACGCGTAAGCTGTATATCGGGAGAGACCTAGGGGGTATAGGGCGATAAAGGACTTGACTTTCCCTTTAGCTCTACCTATATTACTTCTAGTTCCTAGATAATCACCTTACTACCTATCTAGGTACATTACTTATATTCTATATACAATCAACGTAGAGACAACTCTTCCCTCGTAATGACTTCCTCCTATAATTAATCGTAATTTCCTCGCCATCTAAAATGCTTCTCGCAGCTTTAGCCACCAACCGATATATAGTACCTACTAGAGATGCGTATTCCCACTAAGGTTATAGATGGCCGGCAAGTATAGTTAACCAGCCTCAAGTAATAGTGCAACGGATTTAATAGACTATAAGTTTGTCCTTAGGATTTAAGGCGCTAAGGTTATTTGAGTCAATTAGTACCTCCCTCACCACTTGCATTTCTATGAACCACCTATCGCTCTTATACTTCCCTGGAGCCTCTATCACTCCAGTAAGCTCCCTAAGCACATTACCCTATTTATATATATGACGCCTAGGGTTCTACGGCACTACTTGAAGTCCCCGCCCCTTGATCCTATAATCTTTAATTAGGAAATGAAATCAGGAGTGATCTAAGCCTTGATGCACTCGTAGTATATGTCGGGATATAGATCGCACTGTCGAGTATCCGGGGGCCGCCATATTAGGTCTTGGGGTTATATAACTAATAGGCTGAAATTGAACTATCCTATTGAAGACGAGGGTTCCCGAGGCGAGTGGACTTAGAGTTGGACGACGTCCTCGCGCCGAGCTTCGATAGGCCTACTTAGTAATTTGGCCGGAGTCTAGAGAGGATACCGGTCTAGAAGGAGGTGTCTGTAGAGCGGTAAGTATTAATAGCTATTATATGTAATAGCTACGTATATATATAGACCGAACTATGATAAGTCTATAAAACGCTAATAATAGAGATAGACTAGTATAAATCGTCGTAAGGACCTAATAGTATAGGTAAGCTAAGATTAAAGTTATATAAAGTTATATCTACTATAATAGTGCATAAATAGAATTCACGATATTACTCGTAATACTTCCTTACTAATAGATCTAAGTATAAAGTGACGATAAAGGCGGAAAGTAAACTAATCTTAAGAAGGGCACCACCTACGAGCCCCCTCCATATATTGTTCGTACTATATACGTAAAGGGCAAGACTTTAGGCGAGGCAAATGGTTATCGCTAGTGTAGCGCATCCGACTAGCCACTCGACGCGTTCTATCGTGATAGACTAGAGCTGCTATCTAATATATAGCGCCGCTATCGTGGCTGCATTAAGGACGAAATATATCATTAATACCTAGAAAAACGAGGTTTGAGATATTAGATAGAGAAGGTTATGAATAGAGGGTATACTGATACTGAAGAATGAAATTCCGTTACTATCTTAAAGGTAGTAATATATGAAGAATTTCTTTTAATAGTACTTAATTAAGGCGATAACGCCTTTTATATAAGGAAGGTGAATTAAATAATACTAAGAAGAAAAAGAAAGCAAGGGTAGGTACTGCCCGATTAGAACCACTGTAATAAGAGGTTCATCAATTGAAATGTTTTCTCCCCGTAGGCTACTTTTCCCTCTTAATTAAGTTGGGCGAGCTATAGTGGTGAGGACTTTTTGAGCAATCTATCCTAGTGTGCCTCTCTCTCCGGCCCTCGTTTTACTTAAGATTAGTCTTACATTAAACTTAAACTATTTAGATGACTCTGTTGGGTGATGGGTATAATCTAAGTACTTCCTAGCTTCTTGACGCTATATCGAGTCTATAAGCACTCGATTCGGCGACGTACGTAGTTCCGACCTAGAATGCTTTAAATCAGATACTTAATAGCTTATAGCGTAATGGTACTTATACATTAGTCGCGTTTCATCACACTTTTTTTTCCTGGCGCGACACGAGAGATAGCTAGTCTTGGTTCGGCCGTAAGACTATCGCAGCTGTTTTAATGCTATTCTACTGGTCGGTGGTCGATTGGTTGTGTTGCCCGTTCTCGAGAGGGGAAGTGGACTTGTTATGTCGGCTTTTAGTAAGCAAATGTTTAGGTGCACGGGTTCCGTGAAAGTGGATGAAATCGGAGGTTGCTTCTGAAGTTCTTCCGCCTCTTTGATGTGACCTAGATATCTATACAATACTTGAGACTTTATTTAATATCCATTTGAGCTAGATAAGCTGGCATCGGCTGGAAGTTCGGTCTCGCTGATGGTGTTTTGTGGGCTCTCACCCCGGTAGACATAAAGCGAAGAGATTACTCCCTTAGTTAGTACTCGACCATGTCTTAACTACAACATCTCTAGGTCCTTTTTGTAGAGTATGTCTTCTACAACCCATTATATCTCTGCATGCGGAGATTCGATTTGTTTCGTGTGGTATACGGTAGTCAATCCTCCTCTCGAGTCTCGTCGAAGACTAATAGCGCTAATGAGGTCTGACCTAAGATTTGTTAAGTCCTCTAGGATCTCACGCACAAATTTCTGAAGTACGTGTACTTGCTCTCCGCTTAGGCGGTAAATGACTATTTTAAACTGACTTTATCGAACTATCTCTCGAAGAGAAAACGTATAAGCGGGTTGTGCTAAGCTCGAGAGTTATAGAAACACTATACTTATATAGATTTTACGGAGGTAGAGGTCTACTAAATCTGTAGATAGATATTAAAGAGATGTCTATTCAAATCGACCCCTAAATTACTCCACCCATTGAGTTTTAGCGCCCTAAGCTATTCTCCGAAGGCGCTTAAACTGGCGCTTATAGAGAAAGAATTATAGATGGTCTTAGAGTTATATACTCCATCTCTAGCGTTAATCCATAATAGATATTATTACCTTTATATGGATAATTCACTATCTTCCGTTAACCTCTCTTAGTTTCAACTTCAGAGTCATGTTTCAATTTCGTCGTATAGTACTTATTATTATCGCTGGAGCTATAACCAGCATAGCTAAACTGTTCGTTTCTAGGATTTTTCCCGAGCTACACACCTACCCTAAAGAGGCGACCGTCTTACTACGAATTTATAAAACCACTTTCGAAGACGAAATATATGAAAGAAGTTAGGGAGGGATTGTCGCTTTTTTTACTGGACCACAGAGCGTTAGCTTCTACTTACCACGAGATGGGAACATGTACGACTTAGGTAACATTAAATGCATTGATCTTCCTATAAACGTAGTGGGTGATTATAA
This sequence comes from Phialophora tarda, assembly GCA_016109495.1. Lineage (NCBI taxonomy): Eukaryota > Fungi > Ascomycota > Eurotiomycetes > Chaetothyriales > Herpotrichiellaceae > Phialophora > Phialophora tarda. The sequence continues at coordinate 258,908 of JADWPL010000036.1, read as the reverse complement.
CGATATTTCTGTCTCCTAGATTAGTGTTATTAAAGGCTTAGGACCTTATCGATTTATACGTTTAGACGGGGAGATCTTAACCACCGACGATATCGTTACCGTAGCGCCTCCTTAAAATATCCTTAGCGCCTCTTGTAGTTAAGGATTAGCGAATTAAGTAGATCTATTTCTAAATTTTCCTATTCGTAAGGTATAATTAATGTATGGAGAGTAAGGAGACCACTACTTCTCGTAGTCATTTAAGATGACTTTAGACTTCTTCGCCGGCCGAGCAACTAAATGATCGTACTAATCGTTAATCTTAAAGATCGATTTAATTTTTTATAGTACTTCCATCGCCGAGAAGGAAGTTATTATATACTAAAACTATAGCTGAATCTCATGACATCCCTAAACCGGCGAGATACTCTTTTAACCTTCAATAGGCGAGACTTTCGCCAGAAAGCGAATGAGTCTAAGGGGGACGATAGCTATTCTTCGGCGAGCGACAAGTCGGTCTCGCATACGGCAATCTTACCGTTGCCCTTGCCACGAAATCCTACTTAATCTACACACCGAAAGGCTGTAGTTACCCGAGACGCTCATCGAGACATCTCGAGCTGTATTAGTGAGCTCCGTCCGCCATAGAATCGGAGCCCCTAGGAGAAGTATAAACCCCTACTCCATGTCCGATAGGGTTATCCTACTATATTAGCTTACTTAATACCCCCTAATCAGCGGGATTATACTGTCAGAATTATAACTTTAGAGTAGAAGTATCAATATGAGCGGGGTATCCAGCAGTTGGATTTTAGTATAGGAGGCATTAACTGTGTTCACGAGATCTTTAACTGGTCCGGGAAGCTATACGTCGTGACTAATTATGTTAGGCCTAGTCTTTCTCAACTGATCATAAGCTAGGATCCTCTGACTGAGGCAAAAATTGCCTTTATAATCCATATAGTAAGTCTAAATCCATATTTCGCTTCCCATGTTCCTAACCTAGTGCTTAAAGGTGTTAGCCAGCCTAGTGCTTATTGAAGAGAGAGGCTTGGTTCACGGGTCGCTCGAGTCATCCTTTGTCCTAGTCCCTATCTCCTACGAACCTGTTCTTAGTGAGCCTTACCTATTTAGAGTGACAGAAACCTATAGCTCACTCGTAATATAGCTTATCCGCCCTACTAGCGATCGGCTACCTCCTCAGACTAACTTATCGATATAGCCGCGTTAGCTAACTTAGTAGTACGCCTTATAGAAAAAGATGCTATTATAGGCTCAGAGAACGAATTAAGTGTAAGGGAACTATAGAGGTGTTCGTCGTATATACTTAATTTTATTTATTATACTTAGCGGCTACCCCCCTCAACCCTAATCTAAGTATATTTTCTCCCTCTTCTTCGTCTATAGTATCTAACTAACCCTATCCTAGCACGTATTCCTAAAGCTCCGCTATTAGCCATTAGACATGCAAGATCTACGTAGTATAGCCGACCATACGACCTAGTGTTATTAGTAGTTCCTTAATAACGGAGAACCTGATATAGAGAAATTAGATTCCTAAGGCGATAATAAATTTAGGACTATTATTTCGGTTCCTAGAGGAGGTAGAGTCATGAGGTAACTGAGCTTACTGCCATTCTACGGAGTTCTCGTATTCGAGCTACCTTAAAATCCCGAGGAAGTGCCATTATCTTTTTCTAGGGATATATTTCGAGATCCTCAGGACTTATAATGACTAAGGACTCTGGGTGCTATAAAGTAAACTTACGTTACAAAAGTTAACGTAATTCCTTTATCTACGCGTCTTTCGCTCCTCTATATTTGGTTCTAAAGGTGCCTATATGACTCTAAACTTCTACGCTATAAGTCCTAGTAAGCGACGGATCTGATATATTAGCTGGAGTCACTATTACGACCGAAGATTGAATTGGAGCGTCCTCTATTTCCACCTCCGACAGATCTAGATTCGTTGAAGCATAGGCCTCCGCGTTCGCTTATTCGCTTTCGGGCGGAGCGAGATTCACTAGTTGAGCACGGGCTTGCGCGTTTAGTTATTCGCCTTTAGGCGGACCCAGCGGCGGCATTATATAGTCAGGAAAGAGTCGTATAAATAAAGATCGTCGCACGAGGAGAGTCGTAATATCCGGCCTAGACATAACACTTTGCATTGCCTTATTGTCCATAATAAGATTTAGAAGAAATAAAGAATTTCGATCCAGAAGGTATTTGTCGTTAAACGGTATATCGTATCGCTCCTAGGTAATATTGTCGAGTGCTCCAGTAAATCCTAGATATAGGGGTTGGTCCGTCAGCTCTAGTAATTCCCCTACTAATGATTATATGTAGGGCGAATTGAATCCTAAATGCTGTATATTTCGAGCGAGTAGGGACTAATATTGTTTTCGATCGGCACTGCTGAAACGTTCATCGACAGATTTGCGACATTTCCTGCTACGTTTAACCAGCACGAAAGGCCACAGGCGCATGGCGTATAGCCACAATTGCTAGTATGCTAGGGCAAAGTAGTCCACATTGTTATAGGCTAAGGAGGTTAGAAAAGTACTATTATCGACTTGGATGGACACTTGTTGTGGCCGAAAAAGTGACTTGAAATATTCCTTTAGGCTAGAATGCCTTGGTCGATCTTCGATAGCCAGTAGTCGCACCAGCACTTTATGATAGATCTAAATGTATTTCAAATCTTGGAAGAAGGTGAACAGCGAAGGAATAGTGCGGGTGTATAGAACGGTGGTATAATAGATATATTCTTATACATTAATGGAGAGGTGACTAAGGATCCCGTCCGGCTCTAACGACTTTTTAAGATGCTTATAATCTTCTTGTGAAAGCCTAGGACAGCGTCCCTGTAGCGCCTCAATAAAGGCAATGTTAATGGTATACCGGCCGTTATTACTTACCGGGGCCTAAAATTCCACGATGTCCGTAATATAGTTGATGATCCCCTAATCTCCTGATTAGCTTTAGACTTTATAGCGGGTAAGTGACTATACTTTATTAAAATATAAGGCGGCCAATTTGTGAAAGACGCTAAAGTGAAATGAATTTATACCTAAGAACAATGGTTCTAATGGTAAAAGCTAGTTAAACGCCTTAATTATACCCCCGTGCCTTTTATATAGTTGACGATAATAGCGTCGCTTGTTCACTATTATAAATACGGACTACATCTCCGTGCTAGCTAAGTTATTGTCTTGTAAGCTTTTCTATAAATTAATATAGATGGTGCCATCTACCGGAATTAGTTAATTAGCGAATACATCTTAGAGTTTAGCACTAGCTTTATAAACCTTGACCGTCCACTAACGGTCTCGACCTTGTAGCACAGATTTCGCGGCAACGATTCGATAAGCACCGTCTGAACAGCGGACACTATCTTCTACGGTAAGCGATAGTTCTATGAGCCCGTTACTTAGCTTTATACTTATACTACGCTGCTCGAATACGTTATAGGAAATCGTCGCCTCGATAAAATTCTTTGGATTATATTGAAGACATTTTTGAACCCGGAAGACATTTTTAAGCCGAGCGATGTTGTGTAATCGATTCTGTGGAATTAGGGGTACGTTAATGTTTTCAAGCCTAATTCGGTAAATTCCTAAAAGCGCGCTGCGCTCTAGAGTAGAGCGTTACCGGTCGTAAGCATTTACGGATATTTAAGACGTCATTTTACCGTACTTTCCTACCCCTAACTGTAGCTACTATAAGCTTATATGTACACTCGTCCCTTCTTCCACAGCTTTTAGTGGATCTCCGGGTGCCTGTGCTAAGCGATAAGTGAGCTCGGGCACATTTTTAGCTCCTGGGAACTTTATATGGATGCCTAGGACTTGTGATGGGAATTCCTGGGAGCTAATCTAAGGCCTAGGCCTAATGGAACTACGTCCTAGGCGTAATATCGAGATCTCCTAGGCACCTACGTCTTTTACACACGTATTCTGTGGCACCGGCTAGACCCTATACTTTTAGATATTCTTATATGTTAAGAGGAAGCTCGCCTAACGAGATCTCCTTAGTCTATAAACACCCTACTTTATGGAATATTATTTTAGTGTCCCCTAGTAGTACGGCCTTAGCGTAATTTTTATAATAGTTATCTAGTAGGCTATTCGTGTCTTACGCTGGATTTTTCAATATTGCGTGTCTCTAACTCTCTATTGCATTAAGCATCTTATAGCTACTTTAGCGCGTATTCTGCCCTAGGCGATAATTAGCGAACACGAAATTATTCTCGTTATCTATCTTCTACTTTATGTGGTGGTAAACACGGTCTATATAGGTCTACAATTTGATAGCCACACCGAACTTGCCGCTTGAAGTGGTATTCTCGCCACTATTAACCTGATACCCCTCCTGGTTGGAACTCACCTCGGCGATGTAGTAGAGTTTTTAGGTGTCACGCTCTATATAGTAAAGATTGTCCACCGGTGGATTGGCTGCATAACCTTACTAGAGGGAGCGATTTATATTCTACTAATAGCACTCCACGTAAGAATAAAGTGGACTCCACTCGAGAAATGGGGCACTATCGTAAGCTAGAAACTCCCTACTTTTATATAGGAGCTGACCTAGATATACTTTAGTGGCACTAGTCGCTACGATCTTACCGATATTTCTAGGCGCTTAGAGATATTTCTATAAGGTGTTTTCAAGTCTACACCTAGTAACAGCTAGTCTCGCGGCCGCCGCGCTGTAGTACCACCTTACGATCTAAAAATCTCTAGCTCGGTTTTATATCTTAGGTGGTATTTGCTTCTAGATAGTCTAGCATCTCATTAGGTTTATCGCCGACGCGTTTTATAATATCAGTTTAGGCTATAACCGCTAGTTACCCCTCGTCAACATTACTACAGTATATCGCACTAAAGCTGAGGCTCAGGTGGTAATAGTGGACGCTTGTCACCTCGAGATAACACTCCACCGTATTTGGAAAATCTAACCTAGACAATATATCTTCATCACTATCTGGAGGCTAGGATTTCCAAGTGTCTTTTAACATTATCCCTTTTAGATCGTTTAGTGGGAATAAGATCAGAAGAATGGAACCATAAAACTAGATATATTAGTTCGAAGACAAAATAGTTTTACCCGACGACTACTCTCGCATCGGGATAACGACTACTCTACATGGATTAGTCGTCCACTAGGCCGATCTAAGAACTTTAGAGACTACGGGTTAATCTTAATATTTATAACTAACTTTAGCATCGCCGCGCATTTACCCTATTTAAAAATGCTAATATAGGGCCGTTCGGAGGCTTCCATTCGGACGAGATGGGTGGTAATTATCTAGTAGATCTAGGACTATAGTAAGCTTAACAGTAAACGCGTTTTAGGCCCTATTAATAAAATCGTCAGATCACGATAAGTGGGTGAAGAAATAGTTTGATAAACTACTACTAAATAATACGTCCTTCATAAGAGCTAGCACAACAATAGCTATATATTTTTATGAACTTATGTTAGCGATATAGATAATGGAGATCCGAATACACTGCCCTAATACTAACCAGTACTAGCCTGCGACTAGTGATAATCACACGATATATCTATCCGCCGGAGAAATATTATCCGCCAGTTAACACAATCTCGTTAAATTAATTGCACTACTCGCTCATTTTGAATAGATTCTAGATATAGAGCGGAGTCGAGAGGGACGAGGAAGACTGTTGGTGTTAGGTACGGCTATTGATTCTGAAAATTATAGATTCTAATAGCTGTAATAGTGTGTATCGACGCGAGATTGAGAGCAACTCTAAAGCGGGCAATCGTAAAAGATATGAATATTGATGTCTACTACTATAAGCATAAATATTAAGTACCTAATAAGTCTAAGCGTAACTTAGTGCTTAAGTGACTATAATGGTTAAATTTAGCTACCTAGATAGTGGTTAAATTGTAAGTATAGGGAACCTATAGAGAAATACATTTTTTAACTAGGCTTCCCTCGCCGAGTATCATTCTTTAGCTTATTACTTTCCATCTAGCTTAAGATACCACTACATGCCCTCGCGGGATCTTATTCTTTATAGAAGAGATTCTGCTAACCTTCCGCTCCTTCGATAACGTTGGGATTAGTGCTTTTTTAATGAGGAAGGAATCCACTTCTCGTCGTCAACAAGAAATCTCCGGGTCTAGTAAGCTTTCCACTATATTAGGTAATAATTATGGTTTTCGTGTATAATTTCGGTAAGAACAGCGTATACTTACGAGTATAAGGTACCCCAGCATTCTGCTTAATAGAGTTTTAAAGACGGGTCGAATGTGGAGGGATTGTCCTTATACTCTTATAGCTTCTTCTCTAAATCCGCTTCCAGAACGTCTAAGTCGTAAGCTCGCATCCACCGGTTCCGCGTACCTAAAAGGTACTTATCACCGTAGTGTGGATAGGCTCTAGTATTAAAGGCGCTATGAATTTTATAGTGCTCGTCCGCAGGAATGCTAACTTTTGCGAGATCGATAGGAAAGCTATTATCGTCGACGACGCCGGAAGGGGAACTGTTCACGGGACCAGAGTGAGGTAGCCCCCCATTAATTGTGGTGTGCTGTAGCTACTGTCCTTATAATCCGGCAACTAAAGTATTTACTTCTATTGGCTCGATAGCTAAACACGACTCGAGGGTTAACATAACTGAGGTCAAATGGGACCTGTTCGAGGGCCGTCCAGGCGATCCAGAGTGGCCATTTTCACCTTCTGAGTGTTAGTCGCTGCGATGTGGTGCGTGGGGGGAATGTAAACCTGCTCTATGACTGTCGCCACTGACTTCTCGCTAATTGCGCAAGGTATTAGTGATGAAGATTTGTCGGGTGGTGCTAGTACGGAGGCGTCCGCCGCGCTCGGTGCTTCGCCGCGATCGATTAGATGAATTTCCATTCTTCGTTCGCATCCAGCTTCGTAGCGATAGTGATGCTAACTTACTAATGTAAGAAGGCCGAGATGCGTTGCTCTTAATTCTATGTAGGAGTAGGTGAAGTTTAGCCTTCAGACCGAAACGGGTGCGGACTATATTTATAGATGGTGGACGTAGACCGTAGGATGTCCTCCAGCAAGTAGAAGGAGAAAGAAAGGAAGAGGAAGAATTAGGAGAATCGAGGAGGGTACGCGCGTTCTTATACCTTGCGATAGCTCATCCAGCCGCTAAGTATATTGCTATAGATATAGCTATTGTTCCTTCACGGCGTACTTCAGCCTAACGCCGAGCCAGTTCAGCCGGCTGACCTTGCTACCATCCTAGTCTCGACACATCGAGGCAAGCAATCAGCTACTCTGATCTGTCTGCCAAGTTCGATCCTTAAGTTCTTCCCTCCGAATAACCCTTATCTTCGGACGCGTCACCACCACTTCACTCGTCTGAGAGCGGTATGGTCCCGGTTAAGCAGAAGACAGGCTGATAAGGTAGAGGATTAATTAATATCGAAATGTAAGTAGTAACTATTAGACGGGTTGGACGGGCTTAGTCCAGGCGCAGTAAGGTGATTCCCAGGTTGCCTCTCATTCCTAAAACCACTTAAAGGAAGCGAGGCCCGAAGTAGGTTAAGTACAATGGCTATACGAGCTTATAGTAACTTTCCCTCTTTCCGGGGTGATGCTAGAGCTAAGCAGGTCTATAGACCTGTCTATAGTGCCCTAATTCTATATGAGTCGGGCATTAACGATAGGAGGGGATGAAAGTTATTACCTCTACATTAATCATAAATTCCTCCTGATGGTCGCGATGAGGGTCGCCTTTTCGTTAGTTTGCTTAATAGAGTTATAAGATCTGCCGCTACCCGCTTTATTCTCTAGACGGGGAGTCTATTCCCTATTACCGCCACCATTGTATAACGATGTCGAGGATTTATTCGAGCTTAATACTATTATAGGGTTTAGCGCTCTTCGGCCACCCCTTTCTTAAGAGCCTAGTACTACACCATAACGGGTAACTATAGCGAGCAATAGCTAAATATAGAGCTAGCCTTCTTAGCGAGGCATCTAAGCGCCCTAATATTACGTGCCTTACTCCTAGTAGGCTTATACGCAAAGTTAAACCTTATAAAAGTGAGGAATATGAAATCGTAAGGGTATATTAAAGCTTTCCACGTTAGACCGTGTAACTACACTTTTCGGTAGGATGAGTAGAGTTCTACGGTCAATATCGCGGATCTCGTGGCTCAGGAAGCAATTCGCACTAGGTTAGTTGGAGATAAATATACACCTTAGAGAGACGTATAGACCTAGAGATGGTGTTCTTACTGTCTAATAAACACTATAGTTAATTAGAAAAAGGAAAAATTAATCTATTAATAACGGTTTCGCAGGATAAGAAGCCTCTATAAGAAGGTAATTAAGTTAAGTGATTTGTATAACGTGGACGTTTACCTTATTATGCGCGAACCCCGCTATATTTATATCTTTAACTCGGACTCCGAAAGTAGATGGCTACTTTCGGACGAGTAAATAGTTTACTAGTCTTAGATATCCTCTATAGCGTCCTTATTGCTAATAAAGTATAGAGGATAAGTATTACCCCCCACCGATTAAATACACTAGTGTAGAAGTTACGTCTTGGAGGACGAAGAGTCGTGGGGCAGCGTAGGCGGAGACGCTACTAATCTTACTACTATCTTCTCCGCGGTAAAAGAAAGAGTTAAGGTATTACCGATAGAGGAAGAATAAAGTAATTCAATAGCTAGGGGTTCTAAGTATTAGGTTTAATAAGTTCGAGTAGTGCTATCATCTAGGAATCTATACGCCTAATCTTACTTAGTTATAGGTTGTTCTTATTCGTACTTCTATTAAAGTTTAATTAGTTATAATACACGGGAGAGCTAATCTTTCTTATTCTATTCCGTTAAACGCTATGGATAATATTGTGGAACTATAATATATGCACCTTAAAATAATTCTTGTCTGTACACTATATCTTAATAACTTAATAATATGGATGGGGGTAAATGAATAGGTTTCCCGGGATGATATGTGATAGGTATTATATTTCTATATAGCGTGTTAGCGTATAAGTGTTCTTAAAGCACCGCGTCCGAGTAGCCGTTGTAAGGCTGCTGTCCCCTAGGCAGAATAGATATTAAGTGCCCGGACAAATGATGGGATAGATCTCGGGACTCGTATCGGTGAAATAAGCGTTAACGCACTTAGCGTCGATTAAGTTATTATCGGCGTCCTGCTTAGGTCGTCGGTTGTCCCGCTAGCTACATAGCGCGGCCATAAGACGGACAATTTCGGCTCCCCGTTCGATTTCTTCATTGTATGAGCCTTGTTGGTCTGGAGGAGGGAACAGAAGAATCACCAATTGGTTACGCTTGGGGAAGATGAACTCTAGAGGAGTGGGACCTATAGGCTCCTTCTTCCTAGTGAACTAATTCTCTAGGTACGTCGAGCCTAAATGTTTAAAATAATCGGCCCTTAGCCTGTCCACCTCCTGCCTTACGGCTCTTTCCACTATTTGTCTATATACTCGGTATAGTCGATTATATACTTAGACTCGTTCTTATATACCGCAGCTCGGGTGGCTGCCGCTCTAGTGGCTACCGATCTGTTTTCTCGCCTTCGTGACCGATCCAAAATCCCTTTGGAGTTCTCGGGTGCTATTTAAAAACTCCGCCTTCGCTACTTAGACCGCTTCGCTTGAAAGAACTTAGAGGCGCTAGCGTGACGTTAGCTTAGTTAGTGCATTAGGGTCGCGGGTTAGAGCGATATGACTAAGTAGCCGTATTGAGGCATTGTCGGAAGGCTTCTCGAGAACGGTAGAGACGATGTCGGCTTTAACGACGTCATTCTGATAGTGCTTGTTGTAGATTCCGTTATGTACGTGGCCTATTACCTGATTTCGTACACTGGAAGGCGCGCTTTCTGTCTTCGCGTTAGATTGAAGGAAGTTGATGTGGACCAAAAAATATATGCTCACTATTTAAGGCCGCGCCGGCTATACGGCGAAGCATTTTGAAGTCGAAATCTTCCTGCATTCTATATTCCCGGCCTAAGCGTCTGTTCCAGGTTGCCATCTGATTGAAGGTACACGCCAAATCCGGTGATATGACGATTCTATCGAGCGAATCTCTAGCGGCCCGGCGAATAAGAGGTATATCCCTCCATTCCGCTGCCCACTCAATTAGCACGGCCTTTAGACGTCTGGGAATCCTGATCTTCCATAAATCTATTGGATCCTGAATCCGGGAACTTGCGAAAGCGCGATTACGCCACGCCCGACTGACAATAAACTTGATAAGGTAGAAGCTGGGCGTGTCGCGCTGTTTAGTCAGTTTAATAACGGGTCTACCACCTGCTAATCAGCTTTAAATGCGGCAGAGAGAAACTCGGGAGGACAATGTACGGATTGTCGCGATTTCTCTTACCCTTAAGGAGGCGGAGTTGAACGAGCATCCCGAGTTTAACGCTATTAGGATTATCTGGATCTCGTATTGTAAAGAGACGAATATCGCTATATATTACGGCATCGTTGGTGCTGTAGTAGTAGGTTAACTCGACTATAGTCCCTCCGCGTAAGGTCGTCGAGGTATAGAAGACGATCATGATCTAGTGGTCGACTCGTTGGCCTTCCGTGGGGTATGGACTGTTGTTCAAGACCTAGAAAAAGAAAGCTAGGCTATAAATGTTGTCTGAGTTCATGTTTTGCCTGAACTTGTTCGTCTCTGCGAGCCCGTACTTAGGAATCAACTCTTGTATGATGGTCTACCGTGAAGAAAAATCTTAGTAGCTAGTAAGGATATAAGCGTGGGGTAAGGACCGGTCGGAATGTACGTTTTTCATGTTTATTTTCATTGAGTGCTTGACTGGATAAGAAGTATAGAAATAGACGCCCATCCTCTAAGCTTTGGCGAAGGTCTAGAGAGTCGAAGCCTGTGTGAGGCTAGAATTTGTATAGTAGAAATTAAGGAACGTGCGGACTACTTGAAAAGTTATGTGCTTCTAATATACGAACTTAGGGTCGGGAGAAGTGAAATAGTTAGACTCCTTGTAAATATTTTAGTAGAATCTAGAAGGAGGGTATTGTCGTGAGCGAAGGGGCTAAGGCTACATAAGATTTAGAGACTTACTCGGTCTATTTTTTCCACGCTTGTTCGATGCCGAGTTTAGTGCTTAGTTTATAGGAGATAGGTTTAATCTCGGAGCTCGAACCAGCGCCTATACTGCTAATGAGCTCCTTAAAGGGTCGAGGGGCCGGTTTAGCACGCTTGGAAACGTTCTGACGGAATGGCGAGTAGGGCGCCATTACGATCAGGCGGCTTTACAAGTTTGTCAACGGGAATGTGAGCCATAGTCAAGGAAAAGGCTGCTGGCGAGGTCTTTATCAACTACACCACTGTAGCCTAAGGATGAATAAAATAGGCATAACGCTAGGGTAAAGAGACTTAAACCTGAAGGTATAGTTGTGTACTTAGACGAGATCGTCTTTATAGTCTGTCATTTAATTTTCACCCGGCGTTCGTTGTGGGGTGTTGGTTGGGTGGAAAGGAGGCTCAAAGCGGCGCTCGAAACCGCCCTTTCCGGCGGTCCTTTCACCAACATGTTCACTTTCCCCGCAGTCTGCGGCGTGAAGCTCCAACTTCGATGATGAGTCCGATCGAGCGCCAAGACAACACGACAGCCTTACCGCGCCGCAGCCTCACCACCATCGGAAGCTGACCTCTTCCTTGCTACTCAGATCGCAATCACGCATAGGCAGCTTGCGTGAGGTATCTCTTTCGATGTAACCCACCTGATTAGACATGTATCTTCTTGAGCGGCAGTGCAGGCTTTTCACCTAGGAATACATGTACCTTGCACGGCACTACCGTACGGCTAAGTGGATTTTGATCAATTCCGCCTTGTTTCCATTCACCATTTTAAGTCCAGGACGATACCCAAGCCTTTGGTGCCCTGGGTGCTTCTTCGGATGTTAAACGAAGTTTATGATTGAATTGTGCCACACCCTGCGCCGCCGTTTATATGGCACAATCTAGTTCACGACCTCAAAGAGCTTCGCATATGCACCCAAAGAGCAGGCGTTCGAGCTTAAAAGAGAGACAGTACGAGTCAGGTCATTCAATTACTGGCACAAGGCATTAGATTTTATACAAGATAGATTTCCCATCGTCTTTCAAATTTGCCGCTGACGCTCCTAGCTACTGGGACTTTTCTGCAACAATTACAACAAGTAAGAACTACGAACTATAGCCAGGAAGGAGTTGATCAGAGTAGGTACCACACCTTTCCTTGGGACAGACAGGGCGTAGGCATGAGCAGATTCATCAACTTCACAGACTCCTTCAGCGAAAGGCAGATCTACTAGATGTTGCGAGCCCTCGGCGTCGACCTGGGCATTCACAGAGTCCCAAGAACCAACCAAACTCGACTGGATTGTCCTCACCAACTTTCCACAGAGCGTGACTCTCGCGGTATATTTCACTCTAGGAAGCAACATGATCAAGATCGGGTCACAGGTTAAATTTGGAGTATACTCACCGGCTCACCTATCACACAAATCTCGAGTCCACATGTGTAGGATGGGTTTAGATGGAGGTAGAAGCGAAAGAGCATTAGGTGTCGTACTGTAAATGAGCTGCCATACAACACGTACATGCAATTGTCCGCTATTCGGAACGGGTTATCTCCAAGTCGAATTGACTCATTTCTGTAATCTCAAGAGCTGATGTGCTTGTCGACCCCGTAGCTCAGAATCGAGCAACGGCTTGGCCGTCACGCCGTCTAACAGGACGTCCTGCAGAGGACGTCATTGTTTGAATGCGCGCGTGTCAGGCGCATTCACGGTGCATGTCCACTTCGATCCTTGGCCCTCGGACGCCTTTGGAGGTTCATGCACCCCATCGTTTCCTGCATTCTAGGTTTACGCTTTTACCCACCCATTCGCTCTGTACAAACAAAGGCAGCAATTCAATGCCCATGTATTGCCTTCGCTCGTACGTCTCGCTTGTCCTTTCTTCCCATGCTCAAAAACCGCTACTAACAACATAAAGATACCTGCCGCTGCTCCTCCTCCCGCTCCCGTTCTCCCTCTCACCCATCCACCTAATCCTGCTGCTCTTCCTAACGTACATCCTCAACCGGCCATGTATCTACTGCTCCTTCCTGCTCATCATCCTCTTCGCGTCTTCATGCCACTGGTCGAATCGATGTTTCTTCGATTTGCCGTCGTACACCAATAGCGAGGACGCAGCGAGCACCATTGCGGCATGGTTCTCGCCGAGGCTGTACACGACTGGTTCTTCTATGGGCGGAGCGGTGCAGGCCAATAGCACTGTGGCGGAGGAGATGAGTGAATTTCTTGCGGATGTCGCGCAGTCGACGGCGTCTGGGCTGGTGCGCGCCATGAAGGAGTCGGCGGTGGATTTGTTCGATGGAGCGCACAGAGTTGTCGCATCTACAACGCCCACAGCGGCAGCTTCATCCTCGCCAATCTCACCACTTGCAGATAATGGGATCGGAGTGCATTGGCTGAGACATTTGCTCGGACGGTCGGAATGGACACTACCTTGCGTCGGGGTCAAACTGGTCCTTTAATCCGCTGCCCAACGGAGTGGCTTTGAGCAGTTGACCTTAACAATCATTTGGAAGGGTGCTATCCTTTGAAAGTATGAAATACCCCGTACTGATGTGGAGGTGCACGCATGCAAATCCTGGAGGCTATCTTCAGATCCGGTCCACTACCGCAGCAATATGGCATGTCAATATCTCACAAAAGTATACTCTAGTCTATGGTGAGATGGCTTCTGGGACGCAGCATCGGAGACCCAGGTGCAGCGAAGATGGCTCCAACCTTACCCTATGATTACGGCCTGGTCAGCCTAGGATACTCGAAGTTCCCGTGGGAAATGCCACCAGTACGCATTACACATTGCACAAAACGCCAAACGCTGCGTTCAAGTCGTGAAGCTCGCCCCACCCAGCCTTCTGTTCCCTTCCCGCCAGCGTGCGGTGGTAGGGGAAAACAACTCCACTCAGCGGAGATGTTCCCGTTATGCAGTGGCTCCAAGATTTCAGGAGATACGTGCAAATGCCGGTCATGAGTGATGATCCGTGGGAACGCCGGGCGGCCGCAGGTTCGTTCTCCTGATCCCCTTATCGAATCCAGCCATTCCTCGATCATTGGATTGGCCAGTCATCCTCGGTGATTGATGACCAGAACACAAATATCGCCACCACGCTCAGTAGGGTGAAAAGTGTCTCAAAAAGGGTCCCATTGATCTTTCCATCAGTTCCCTCACATATATGCTTTGAAATCACATACATGAAGACTTGGCCGATGGCGAATAACAGGGCTGCGGCGATGAGATAGATCATCGGCTTCGTTTCCCCGAGGACCTTGAGGACCAAGATTGATTCCAGGACGAAGAAGAGGAACATGAAGACCAACGGCGCGAGCTGATATAGCGTGTAGAGTGCGTAGTGCTGATGCGGTGGCTGTAACGAGCTGTCCCAGAAACCGCTCCAGGAGAAGGCCGTGTCAAGAGCAATGTAACCAGTCCCAACGAACAAGGCTAGGGCGCTGATTCCAATCAACCCTAGTGATAATGCCGTGCCGTCATCAAGTAACTGGTAGCCCACCACCGCATTCATGAGTAAGATCCACATGGTCGCCACGATGGCCGCTATGTGGACGGCTGTGAAGCCTTTCCGCACGTCGTTGTTCAATGGAAATCCGCCGACGGTGAATATTTCGCATATCTCGATGACCAAATAACCTGCGAGAAATATCTGCATTTCTCGACGACCGACGGCAGCAGCTTTCCTTTCTGCTCTCCATAAGAGGAACAGTGTGACCAAAATTGTGACGCCGGCAAGCAGTATTGACCCCAAGTTGGCGAGGTTCCTGTTGTTGCTCAATGTTATGCCGCGTAGCACACATCCGCCGTATGAGAGCTCGGGTGGTTGATTGTTGGCGACGAGGATCTGGAGGAAGTCAGATGGATGAACGGCGCTTATCGCTGGAGGTGTAGTCTCACATTGCATATTGGTAGCGTGGCATCTTTGCAGAAGTTCTGCACACGAAGTCAGCAATCTATCACGCGTCCAGGCGGCGAAAGCTCCTACTTGAAACTTCCCATACTGTGTTCCACCCATCTTACAGCTCTTCGAAGAGCTGCAATGTTGAGCGCAACCGTCGAGAGATTACGTCGTCGAGGATAATTGCGGACTCGAAACTTGAAACACCATGTACTGATGATTGTGAGGGGTAGGCCAGTTCGTGGTGGGCGCAGACTCAATCGAGTTGCACTCGAAGGCGGTAGAAGCGTGGGACCCGGTCGACCGGTAGTTGAGAGTCTCTGAGACAATGTGATATTTTTGGACAATTTGCGCGAAGGGTGGAAGAAGAGGTTATAAGCAGGATTGGCTAGAAGCTGCTGCAGGAAGCGGAAAAGTTGGCAGGGCGACTTGGTATCGGCGTCGGCAATTATGGAGCCCTTGCTCGCCTCTGAGGCTTGGAGTGGTGGAAGGTGGCAGGAGGACGCTGCAAGTCTGCAGATCAGGAACGCAACTCCGTCAGTGGTCAGCGAATGGTACGGCTTTCCGTTCCCAAACGCTTCAATGCAGGATTACGAGCACTGATGAGAAGTACGAAAGCGAAGAGAGAAGACGTGAGCGAAGGTACGGGAAGACAAGAGGGCGATTTGGCTTGCAGAGCTCTTGGTTAGATTGCTTGTCACCCTGGGAAGGAACGATGCCGTGAGTGGACGGGCGCAGGGAATGCAACCTGGAAGTGGGAACCGAAGTGGTTCTCCCGAGGGCTGCCCAGCCACGGCACATCAGCCAGCGGAGATTTGAGCTCCTTTGCTCTTTGGGCGATTGCGACAATTCAACGCCACGCTAAATCTGTACTCCGGCAAACCTGAAACTGAGACGAGTAAACCGCCTGTTCAGATAGCCGAGAACTCGTAATTGTCGATCGGCGAACAGGCAGGTAACGACGAGGAGCAACAACAAGAAGCAGAAGTGCCCAAAACAGTGCTATAATGCATGGCAGACAGCGAACAGCATCACAGAACTCGGCGTGGTCAAAATGCTCTCGAAAGATTTCCGGTACCTTGCCCGATGCATGTACTGTGCCAGTATCGCCAATCATCCGTTTGGGCGCCATTTTGACCCCGCACCTCGTCGCGACAGAGCGTCGATGCGTCGATGTTCTCGCCGCCCCCTACAACTCAGTGGATGAATCGAATATGGAGACTCAATCGCGCGAGGCTGTCACTTGTTAACGACCGTGACGAGAAGAGACGTCTTTGTGGAGGGTGTGTTTGGATGAAGGATAAATTCGTCTCCTAGACTAGTTCATGTACTCCGGATATTGAGGCGCTGTGCCACTTTTCAGGAACAGGATTAGGCCCACCGAAACTGACAGTCTGAGGAACGCGAGTAGCGCATCGTGCGCATGCAAACGCATGCACGGCATGCTCAATCAAATACTCCAGATCGAACTCAATCGCATATCATGCTACGCAGTCCTGTTTACCTGTCAGTTGGGGAGTATTTTTGATGAAGCCGCACCAACAGGGATAACTTGCACACCTAGAAATGGTGCAGTGCGTTCTAGCCCGCAGTCAAAGCATCGAAAGCAGAGGCATAACTGTTGAAGCGAGAATGTGAAGCGTATCGCAGAATGCTCGGCAGACATGCCTCGATAACGAAGCTCGTTAAACTTAGCCTCGGGTAGATCCGGCGCATACAATCGCAATGACAGTTTCTGCAAGGCTTCACCATCCTGTCACTTGCATCTCAGCTGCACTCTGACTATCCCGCGCTTCTACACTGACTCATATCAACACCACTTGTCGTGCGCGCGCGACTATTTCAGCATGTCAGGGATATGATTTAGCGCTTCAAGAAATCATCGCTGGGCCTGCGCTCGCCAATACCTCCTGTCCTTCGCAAACCCACCCACAGTCTCCCTCGCCAGCCAAGGGCTGCCGTTCCCCACCATGCCTGCAGCCTCGAGCCAATCTCGACCCCGCCGCATCCCTCGAGTTCGGTATCAGAACGATGACAGCGGTTCCGACGAGGATCGCGAATATCTCATCACAAAGACTCGTCCCGCCCGCGCTGCTCGTCGAGTCCAGACGTATCGAGAATCGAGCGATGATGGCATTTCAGACTCATCCGCCGTTGAGACCGACATTAACCAGGAGCCGACACTCTCAAACACCAAATCTCAGACAGCTGTAAGGTCATATCGCCCAAAGCGAAAACAAACCGCAACACTATCGAAAAAGAGAGAGTTTCCAAACAAGAGACAGAAGATTCAGCCATTTCACGGTGGGACGAAATCAAGCGCCATCGTCGATGTCGCACCCAAACCATCCACAAATGCGCGCATACCACCATGGCAGACATTGCCATACTTTGTCTTGGTGAACATCATGCAATATGCTGCCTACCCTCTTTACGGGCCTCTGTCAAGGCAACAACCATCAATCAATTGGCTTTGCACCACTGGAAGTGTATGCCGGTCTCTTCACGATGCTTGCATGGCAACTCTGCTCTACAGTCCTCCTCTGTATCCACTGCAGCGAGCGCGCGGCCTCATGAGGCTGCTGAAGCAGGATCAGGACCATCCTGGCTCACTTTCCACTTCCTTCCGGTCCAAAATCCGATATCTGGACATCGAAGTCAAGCATCTCTTAGTAAAAAAGGGTGGCATTTCGTTGGACGAATTAATCCCACTTACTCCTCAACTCCAAGGTATACGACTCTACTCGAACTATGACGACATGACAACCGTTAGTTGGGCGCAACCCGAGGCGAAAAAGGTGCGCTGGACCTATCCGCTTGATCTCATTAGACGCCTGGAGAGTAATAATGTGGTCCTGAGGAGCTTTGACTGGAATGGGAGGTTCCCGAACACAACCGATGTCCTTAAGGAGGCTATGGCTGCCCACTCCAGGCCGTCCTTCAAGCACTTGCGCGACCTCACTTTTCTCAACCTTAATCTCCCTGAGAAGGCAGGAAATGCTGACCTCGCCTCTGCACGGAGCTTCCTTGCTGTAGCATTGAAGAGTCTGTCGGCGTTGCGATCTCTCTGTTTCCGAAACTGCGCTATGCTGGACGAATCCACCATGCCGACGCTGCCGCCGGGTCTGCTTCACTTCGAAGTTACAAATTGTTCTCGTCTGACGTCTGACGTCCTCGAGGGCTACTTATCCTCGGCAGGACATAGCTTGCAGTCACTCAAACTCAACAACAACCAGTCCATGGATTTGGGCTTTATGGCTAAACTCAAGACGCTGTGCCCAAGTTTGCAACAGCTCGAGATCGATATGGTGTACATCGACCCGTCGTCCTGGCATGATCGTGACCCTCTCTTTGACGAGCTGTTACCCAAGGGACCGCCTACGTGGCCATCCCAACTAATCAGCATCTCTATCGAAAACATGCGCCAAGTTACTGAAGCAGCTGCCGAAAAGTTCTTTGCGTCGCTGGTGGACGCATCCGAGGATTTGCCCTTTCTCAAGAAACTCAGCCTCAAAGTCATTCTCAAGGATGCCAGCTGGCGTGACCGTGCAAAAATGAGACAGAATTGGATGCCTGTCTTTGAAAACGTTTTCCTCAACACAGACAAGCCTTCGAACATTGTCACCAAGACGTTAAGCTCCAAGAGACCACTCTCCGCATCACAACGCCAGAGTACCCGAATCGCAGAAAGCCGTCTCAAGGTGCGCAGCAGGAGTGACAACAGCGACGACAGTGATGCTTCAGCTCCGAGGACTGTGCAAGCCAGATGTGATGTGGTTGATTTGGTCATTTCCGACCAGCGCCCGGCAGAGACACAATATCGCGAAAACGACTTCCTCGACAGCGAGCCAAGTGACGATGAAGAGTACCGGGACTGATGATTGGACAACTCTATGGAATGATGCTTGCATCATTGATGGGTAATGAGAGCATTATGCTGCAACGGCCACTGTGAGGCTGTGGAAATTGCATGAAGCATCCGCCATTAGATAATTGGGGACTCTGATGGCATCAAACATAGAAATAAGCACAAGCTTAGCGGTGTGCGCTCCCAGGCACCTTTGGGAATACATATTGAGCAGTCTCCAACGCAGAAAGTAGCCTTTGTCCACCTCTTCTAGTGAAGCATAGATCCGATCACCAGAGCAGAGAAATGAGCGTGGAAAAGCCACATTTTACCGCAGCAGCACCATGCCTCGATAAGATTGAGGCGCGCACTATTCCTTCCGAAGCACGCCACGACAAGGAGCGAAGGAGGATCCGTCACTCCACCACTCGGGCGAGCAGTGGCAGACCGCGAACGATGTGAGTCTTGCAACACGTAGAGACAGAGGTACACAATCAGAGGCTTCTAGTCACTAGCGACCACAATCGTCGAGTTCGAGGAGTGAACGTTCTCTTTATACCGTGCTTGTTGGATGTTACATAGCAGTCTCCCCGTCATCAGCTCTCGACCAGCCCCGATGCGACACGCGCAACCTCGATAGGTACATAATCCGCACGCACCGTCGTTGCTGATGGCGTGCTCTGCTCGCCTAGGGGTCTGAACCCTCGGTACCCATCGTCAATCATACTTTGGACAGCCTCTCGATACTTGGCCAGTCCACCGAAGTAAAACCGTAAGGCGACTTTCTTTCCTTTAACATTCTGAAGGAGATGTCGTTAGTAGAGCACTCGAAGAAGAGAAAGAAAGGGCCCGTCGATTCGGGTGGAGCGCTTGTACAAACATCCAGGGTATGACAAGTTTACCCGGGCATCGCGACCATAGTGCATCGACATATGGAAGGGAGGGAACTCACATTGCCAAAGATCCAGGATGCCGTTTCTTTGAACAGGCTTCCGTCCGCTGCTCTCTCGCACTGTTGGATCCAATCTTCTTCTGCTTCTGGGAGCGCTTCGATTACATCCTGACCCGGGACGCGCGCGACTCGCCTGCTTTGCTCCGTCCGTTCAATCATCGACGAAATCAGTTCAACATGCAGTTCGATGGCTGGTGGGATGTTGCTGAAGGGACCTTGGGGCCCGGTAATCATGCAGAGGTTCGGAAACCCAGGCACAAAGACCCCGAGGTAACTTGTCGGTCCAGCCGGTTCCCAGTGTTGTTTCAACGTCTCCCCTGCCCTGCCGCGGATCCTAACGCGGTTGTAGTTGCCATCGATCGCGTCAAAGCCGGTGGCAAAGATGATGACGTCCATTTCATGGACTGTACCATCCTCGGTCTCGATCCCCGTGGGGGTGATCCTTGTAATGGCCGTCTGGGTAAGATCCACAATGTCGACATTGTCTCGGTTGAACTGCTCGTAGTAGCCGCCATCACAGAGAGGCCTTCTTGCATAGAAGTCCCGCGGCATCAACTTCCTGGCCTTCTCGGGATCCTTGACGGTCTGGGCGATTTTCTTGCGGATGAATGCACACGCTGCCTCGTTTGCCTCGCGGTCTGTCGAGATGTCGCTGAATCCCCCAAACATAAACCGGAAGCCATTGCCCTTCTGCCAGAGTTGTTCAAAGATTTGCTCCCGTTGCTCTTCTGGAACTGAGTGGAAGGGAGTGGACGACTCAACAAATCCGAATCCGCATATCGAGTTGCGAACCTGTTTCATGATCTCCGGGTAATTCTGGTTAACGTGCTTCCTGTATTCAGCATTCACAGGCCCGTCCCCACTAGGTACGGAGTACTGCGGATGCCGTTGGAAAGACGTCAAGGTCTTGACTTTGCTTGCAATATCCGTGATCACCTGTACCCCCGTCGATCCACATCCAATGACTCCAACTCTCTTGTTGGCGAGGTCCAGGTCCGACCTCCACTTGGCAGTATGGCACATCTCGCCTTGAAACTCGTCGATACCGGGAATATCGGGATAATTTGCCTTTGACAAGAGTCCCAGCGCAGTGATGAGGTACTTCACGACGAAAACATCTCCGTTGCCAACCTCAACTCTCCAAACGCTGGCCTCATCGTCCCAATCCGCACCCACCATCTCCGTGTTGAACTGCATGTACTTCCTGAATCCGTGCTTCTCGACAACATGCTCCAAGTATCTCAACACATCCGGTTGCTTCACGTAATGGTGGCTCCAAGCGTAGGTCTGTAGATCGTCGGTGTCCCAGGAATATCTGTACACGAACGACTCCGTGTCGCTCATGGCGCCCGGGTACCGGTTCCAGTACCATGTGCCTCCCACGTCACCGGCCACGTCGATAACTCGTACAGATAAGCCGAGAGAAAGAAGTTTGTGCAATTGGTAGATACCGCCGAAACCGGCGCCCACGATTAGCGCGTCACAGTGATGTCGGGACATGGTGCTGGTGGATGTTGGAAGGCCTCAAGACACAAACAATCTTTCTTTCCCAAGGCTGTAGTTGTAGATTCGTCGCTTTAAAATATAAGGCACCGTGTGTCCAACATTATGGGTCGCTTCTCCGCCATCATTCCTCCACAATCTGGCGCCGGTTGCCGCCGCGGGAAACGAAAACCGTGGAAGTCGTTTGCCCACAACAGGCCACGCATACGGACAGACAGGAATCCCTGGGCATGCCGACGTGTCGTTATCTGTGTATCTGCTGATAGAAGGCTGATTTAGCAGCGTCGCCGAGGCGATGATGGCGTGAAATCTTGTTTCAAGCTCTCGCCGCCGAGCGGGCCCTATCGCAAACGCCCCCGGTCTGCCACCAACCGGCTGGGAGATCGTGCATTATCCGGCAAGATCACATTTGCAATTGGTAATGCCTGCCGAGCGCATGAATCCAAGCGGACAAGAGACCCGCCGGCTTGATGGAGTTATTGTCTACCGTGCAGCAACTTGTACAGCAGCAGCGAGAGCACGTCAGACCAGAAGATTGATGTCTATTGAGGATCTGGGTTGGGATAGCCGAAATGCCCGGCTTCCTTGGTGGCGCGCGAACCTACCTGGCTTCTTGTTAACGGGCGACCCTCTCCTCTAGAGTTGCAACCGAGTCACATTGCCGAGAGGAAGGCGAAAGGCGAATTGGATGCGCTCGGGCAGCACTTTCGAAGGCAGGTTGTCCACGAAGAGCCACATTCGGGTTATGCCGGCTACACCGAAGCCATGATCATGATAATAAATGCGAGGTTCTTTTTGAAATGTCTTCTTCGGGTCTTCTCCTGATATTTACAAGTTTTACAGACCACACTGCACGCACGACGAAACCACGATGCACAACCCTTGTTCAGACCTTCAGCCCAATCTCTTCTGCAAATGGTAGTCTGAATAGATCTCCAACGGCTGATACTGACGCCTTGCTGTCCAAGAGACCCTTCGCCGCCTGCATGAATGTTAGCATTGGACCGCTTGATGGAGACAATTCCTGCACTCACCGCCTTGACCTTGTCCGCCGACACCTGGCTGATTGATGAACCGATCTCATCAATCTGGAAAGGCTTGCCGCCTTCGATCAAACCATTGCCAGTCGCTTCGAGACCAGGCTGTGTCTGCTGTCCAGCCTCAAGTGCCTTGAACTTGGCCAGCGCAGTGGCTTTCTTGATGTCCTCCTCGGCAACATTGCCTGCCGCGATCTTTTTGAGGGTCTCAACAGCTTCCTTGCTGGCTTTCGCGATCTGGGCCGCATTTCCAGTGAATGTAATGTACAGGAGCCCGGCATCAGAATAGCCGGAATGTTGAGTAGAAATTTGCACTCCTGGGAAACTGTCCGCAGCTCTGGCCAGCAAGGAGAACCCAGGTGACCATTTGATAGTGCTCTGTCCTCCGAGCAAGGCGGCGAGGACAGCGATTTCCGGCTTGTAGGTCGAACCAGCCGTAAATGAGCTGGAGCCTTCAAAGCCGATGATCAAGACGTTGCCAGATCCATGGGCGATTCTTTCTTCACCACCATAGTATTTTGATGCCGGGCCGGAGAGCTTGGAGCCGCTTGGTGCGTCTTGAAAGAACTCCCCCACCCATTTTGAGAACTCCGAATGACTGGCACCATTGGCCACTACAGCAATGTTCTCCTTGGTGTACGCATTCTCGCTGAACTTGGCAATGTCTTCCGCGTCGAGATAGCCGAGCTGTGGTACGGAGGATGTCGCATACAATGGCTCACCGAGTCCGCGGTGGAAAGCAACGCCGTGGACGGAGTTGACGGCCAGGGACAAGGGGCTCCCCAGAAGACCCTTCTGCGCCAACTTCATGACGTTAAGGACCTCTTCGTTCAGTTCGTGCGCTGCGAGGAGTTAGATATACCGTTCCACGTATTCTTCCTAAGTATACGAACTTGTGTATCGAGTTTTTGTTATGACTTCTCCAAGCAGCTCGGTAAAGTAAGGCAGATCTTCCCGAAGGAATTTGGCTCGGAGAACAAGGTTTTCTCGGGAGTGGTATGCAGACAGCTCACCGCCGAGTAGTTCTGCTTCTCGTGTGATGCGCAAGGTGGACCGTCTCGTGGTAGACTGGGGTCGTGTTAGCTGTGACATGGTGATGGCCTGTTCGCCGGCAAACCTTGAAAGCGAATTTCTCAAGGGCATCGGAGTACCCAGGCAAAGGCTGATATCTTGTTCCGGCCTTCGCGACGACCGTCAGCGTGGTTGTTGGTCCTGGCAGATCCCTGCTTGCGAATTTGACGCCCGACGCATCACCAGTCTCATATTGAAAGCTGCCGGAAGATGCTGCTGCTAAACCTCGCCTCTGCAGGGAGCGGACGGGAACATGACGACTACTAGCTCGCAAGGCCTTCGAGCCAAGCGCAGCTGGAGAAGCCATCGTGGACGAAGTGTGGAGGAGACAACTGCGGGATTGTAAGGGCAGGCGGATGGACGAGGAGCTTCGGAGGGAGTTGAGCTTCAACCAACTTCACAAAGTTGCAGCTGACGTGATTGGACGAGACGAGCAGCCACTCACGATACGATTGAAATGTGCTTCACGTAGGTGGGCGACCAATCAAACGGCATCATATCAACGTTCCAAGAAAGTTCATTGGTCCAACTAAAACTTCAGCGGCCACAGCCTCGTCCTCGTTGAGTCCTTTTGCCAAGACTGCCGATCCCGCCGACGCTCTTTCTCAGCCTTGCCTGCAAAAGTTTTGACTGGAAATTCACACGACTAGATGCGTAAAGGACGACTCTCTCTCTTTCGGTAAAATTTTGAGGTGCATCTCGACCACGTACTGAACAATACCACGGTCGCGTGTCGAGTCACCTTACACCATGGAAGTATGGACTAAGTGTGAGAACAGTGTATCGCGAGGCTAACCCGACTGATAGGAGTTCGCGAAGCTCTGCTGTCATATCGTAGAAGACTTCTATGGTTCATTTCTTGCTGTCTGCTTTGTCCCACTCCGACCGCTGACCCCAAGCACTGACTTGTGGAATTAGCAAATTTTCCGGCAGCTGGCTCAGCTCGGCCGATTGTCTGTCCAGCAACTCGCCCAGAAATGTCGTCTTCCACTTCGCCAGGTCAAGATCGGTGTATCTACATTGGTCCAGCTTCGCCTCGTCTATCATCATACTACCTACGAGGGCCTATCGACATATCAAGCGGACACCGCCTACGCCTACAACATTATGCGCACGGGCAGGCTCATTGAGCTGGTCGATTGGAGCCTCGGATCTTCTGCTGCAGAAATCATCGAAACCTTGGCTGCCATGGGTTTCGCCACAGCACACGAATTGGAAGCACAGGTTCTCGGCAACAGGGATTCGGCCAAGCCGATTGGTAAAAGCCGGTTTCAAATACTGCTCAAACAGCTGATTTCCTCCAAATACATCAGAGCTGTCCGTGAAGCTCACTTTCAGTCACCGTCCGATCGCCGCCAGGACGCTGAACGTTCCCTACGCGAGAGGGGTATGATCCCAGTAGGCACAGGAAAGAAGATTGCAATTGATGCCGAAACCAAGATCGACTTAGAGCTCGAGAGACGCGTCGATGGGAGTATCTCGGCGTACGATGTATCGCTAGAGCTCAATAAGGACCCTACTCAAGTAACTTATCTCGTTCGTGACCAAAGTATGGCACTGACACTGGCAGGATAATACTACGCTTTCCATCGACTACTCAAATCTCATCATTCGGATACGTAACGACAGAGTGGCTGACATTGCCGAGAAGATTTTTGGCAAACAGATCGCACAAGTCGCACGAGCGGCATGCTCGCAGATTACCGACGTCGACCCGAAATCTCTACCCGCACGATTAGTGGAAAGCCCAGCGAATACAGTGCAACGACTTGATGCTTATCAGATATGCTCTGATGTACTCGGCGGTATAGCGAACAGTGGTGCCAAGTCAAATGGTGTGAATGGGCACCACAGTAATCGGACGAATGGAGCCACAGGGGAAGGCCGAATCGTCGAACATCACCTTGCAGTTCTAGCGGAGGGGTCTTTTACCTTCCTCCTACAGGACCCGAACAATACCCAGGCTTGGTCCATCGACAAATCAAAGTTTACCAGTTTCCTAAGGGACAAGGAGATGTATCAACTTATAAGCCAGAGCCTGTCAGAACCGGCTCTAAGAATTGTCCGAATGCTGGCTGACAAAGGAAAACTTGATGAGAGAGCGATGCTTGACATTGGCTTGCTCAACGCCAAAGAACTCCGGAAATGTCTGTCCCTCCTTCAGACGATGGGTTTCCTCGAGCTGCAAGAAGTTCCGAAAGACCCACAGAGACAACCCAAAAGTACCATCTTTCTGTACTTCCACGACGCAGAACGAGTACGGAAAGTCTTCTTGGACAAATTGTACAAGACAATGTCGAGGATGTACGAGCGCTTGCACCTGGAACGAGAGAAGGTTGCGTCAACACTCACCAAGGTTGAACGATTCGAAGCGGGTACTGAGGCGGAAATGCTCCCAGCCGCGGAGCTGCAAGAATTGTACAGTTGGAGGCAAAAAGAGTCTTGGTTCACGACCGAGATTCATCGGATTGACGACTCTATTGCCATTCTTCGGGACATTTGAAGCTGCAGGACTGGTTTACGAGTGCCTCAACGAACAGTCCAAATTCGTATCAACCCATGATGTGCGTGTTTATGTGCGATCTCAGTTCAGCAGGACCAAGAGAGATCACAGTGGTCTTGCGGCCTACTCTCCTGGAGAGATGCTCTCTGTCAGGGACAACACACTGCACAAGGTTGGACCACGTATCACCGTACCAAGGGTCACCGGGACTGTATGTCTGTCTCGACTGGATTTCAGAATTTCCACTACATACGACAATGCTAGGGGAATAAACCTGCAACCAGCAACAATATTTCAGCTGCCAATGCGCATGAAAGTCATAAACGGGTGGTAATCTCTTCCCTCAATCCGCTAATCGGAATCCTAGTTTGCTTTTTTCAGCCAAGGCATGGTTCATCCCGGTGCTTTAAATATGTACATTTCCTTTGCCGCAAGTCGCATGTCACAAGCCACTCCATTCGTGTTGGAGCTGGTACACTGCTACCGTCTCCCGGAGCGTAGATCTTGTTAGTCATGGATTCCAGCCGTTTTCACTCTGTCTCCAACAAGTGCGGAATTCCAGAGTTGATAAAGAACGGTTCATTTTTGGTTCAGGTTGGAGGCCTCATTTGTCAGTCATGTTCAGAATCGGTGCAGGACACCGTAACAGGGGGCCAGACTAGCAGCGCATTTGAAGGCCGGCACAAGTCTCTTGAGTCCCAAAATGGGGCTGTAGTTCTTCCAGGCTTGCTACTCTACGGCATACTCCGTAGCTATCTTGGGAACCTTTAGTTTCCAGTGTTAGCTACGTTATGTGAGTCTTGTCGGCTGCACAGTTGTCGCTCCTCAAGGCGGCAGAAAGCGAGGAGTGGAGGGCGGTATGTATTTACACCCCTGTGGTCGGTGAGATGAAGCGGAAGGGTGTTTGCGAGATTCTGGCTGTGCTCTTCGTATTGTAGGTCCAGCTGGTGCTCCCCGGTTCATACCGTACTATGCGGAATTTGGAGAGTCAAGGGACGCCCAAGGTCTGTCACGGCTGCAGTCGAGCAAGGTGGATTTCCCGCTTCCTGAACAATATGCGTCTGAATGTACGGAGTAGAATCTGTGAGGATTCGGTCATACATAAGACGCTTACGACCTAAGCATGAAAACGTTTGACAAGGCGTGCAAGGCTGCCCCGTAGGGCGAGGCTGCATACGTAACAACATTTTTCCGACCCGGACCTTGGCAGACTGGAGCTTCCCTTCCGGCGTTCTGGCTAGCAGTTCACCCTCCACGATACCAAAGTCACAAACTCAGCTCCCTCTCGTGTCTTGACCTCGTCACATTCTCAAAATGGCGTTCGAATGGAAAGCAGCTGGCCTTACGTATGGCGGCCCAGTCGATTTGGCGAGAGGATCCCAGGCTAACATTGACAGCTACAACCGATACCTCGCGATCGCCGCAAGAGTCGTCCGCAGGTCGCTGAAAGAAGGACCCCGACTACAAGCTGAAAGAAGAGGCGAGATGGACCTGAGGTTCGCAAAGTGGCAGGTGAGCTGTTGCTAAGGAGATTCCGCAGAAGGGTCGGAGACTAATGTGTACTGTAGAACGGCAAACAGGGAGAGAACACAAGCCTGGGTGCTGCGAACGCCAATGCCATGGCCCACCACGCAACCGGAGAAACAAAATAGAGGAGGGACAGCAGGGAGCTAGATGGAAGATGCGTCCAGACTGGACCTGAAAACCTGTACATATTACATTGGGAGTCGCGTTGCAGGAAGTTTGCATGCGCGCTCCTAGGCAGTTGGCACATGACATTTGCGAGCTTCCAAAGATCGCTTGCCCGACTTTTCCGAAGCCTTTTCTCATCTTCTGCATACGAATCGCACACTTTGCTTATGACTCGTACAAAGTACCGGCCTCGTGGCTGTAATTTCGCTTCCTGTGGGAGCGTTCACATTGGCAACAGGAATTAGAACTCGTCGGCGTTTGGCGGGGAGAGAAAATCATAAACCCTTGAATCTACCCCAACCTTCCGCTCTTAACCTCATCTGAAGAACCAGCCGACGCAATGGTGTACACACGAATAATACATCCAAATGTTCAGGTAAACGAGATAACCAGAGAATTCAGCAACGCTGCCTCAAGTTCGTTGACCGTCCGACGGACTTTCTCAAAGGCTGACAGCATTTGCAGAATTGGCACCCGGCAAGCTGGTCAAAGATGATCACTTCACATTATTCGAGGCTGTTAGTGCCTTGGAGGTAGGCGGTACCAGCGCAAGCTTACCTCACATCTTTAACGTATTCGTAGATTGGAGATCCCAAAATGGACAGCGGATGTACTGCCTTCGACCCCGACAGCGGAGAGGAATTCGATCCCACCAAGGCCTTGTCGGCAGAGGAGATCATATGGCTGATGGACGAATTGATGTACCGTGAGGTGAGTGGTCCATCGTGTTTTGTAGAACGATCAATGACCGTCATTCAGGTAGCATGGCAGATGGGCTATCCACTGTCCCAGACTCTCTTCACGTCGGTCCACATTGAACGACTACTGTGGCCAGAGCCAAAGCGACTATCCGATGCAAGTTTCTGGCGGCATGACCCAGTTCCAGGCGCTATCCCTTCATTACTACGCGATGTCTTCCAACCTTACTGTCTTGGCTTAATCAAATGTTGCAATCTGGTTCTGTCAATGGTGACGAGTCAACATTACTACGAGGTAAGCGTTTTGCCATGGATGAATGGCGGTTTTTAACCCTGACTGAATCAAGGAAGAAGACTTTGCCACGCAGATTTTCAATCGTCCACTGCTACACAACTTCTCAGTCGGGGAAGTGATGGACTTGTTGGAATCTGCTCGCACTCATCTCGATAACATCCAGCTTGCCTCGGATCTGACAAGGGCATTGACAAGCAGAATAGATGCACGGTCTGCTATCCTGAAGCTCTTCCACGGATGCGACTATGGAGCGCGCCTGAGCCTGTCGACTCTGGAAAGAGATCTTGCGTTGATCAGGACGATTGAGAATAGCGCCTTTCTTGGACGGCCAACCTCTGCCGTCGCATTCACCCTCAAGATACAACGGCGACTAGCGAGTAGCGTGCCTCCAAGGCCAATGATCGTTGTCGAGAGGGAGAAAGCTTTTTCATTCCTCCTCAAGCTTATTACTGATGCCACTACCGCTTTTCAAATGCTCGACATCTCCTCCAGTTGTGATCTTCTGGTCGCCTACCAAAACTTCATGGCGCAGGAATCACAGCCGGCTGTGTATGTCCGAGCTCTCCTCCAATCCTTTCTGAGCGTCAACGAACTGGTAGTAGGCCGGTTCACCATCAAGGACTTCGTCATCCACGACATTCAATCTCTTGTGTTGCCCAGGCAAGCACTATTCAACACCAGCCACATGAATGATCTTCCAGAGGACCAGCAAATGGAGCTTGGCTCTCGCGTGGACTTGTTTGTGAATCGGTGCAGCCACTCGTTTCTCAATATCTTTCGTACGCTGTGTCTCAATCGTTGTCGGGTGAGACGCACCATGTGCCACGCAGCCCTCGAGTGGGATCAGATTCAAGCGGAGGCAGAGGAACTAGATGGACTAATTCAGTCCATCCTTAACGAACCAGCCATACCCTATCCAGCTGGTGAAGAACCCACCTTCTCGTACTCATTCAGCAGTTGGGTGTATCACTACAAACTTGTCCAGCTCCGAACCGTTCTTCAGATGGGCTTTGAACTCTCCATCTACGCTCCTCACGAGTTTGCGGGCATGTACTGGTACTTGTCTTTTCTCTCGAGCACCCATCTCAACCATCTGGAGCGGATCACTTTCTTCGTTGCGTCCCAACAACGTTCAAGTTCGTCCGGACAACGAGAGGTACAGACGACACTCCAGCTGCTATATCGCCATTTCACCTGGCTCAAAGCAGTAGAAGCCATGGCAAAGGCGCTGCACAGAGTCTTCACGGTTCTTCAGCGCCATGGCCACTTTTGCAAGTCTGCCGCCGCATACGCATCCGACTCACTACGGTACGAGCTTAGAATGCGACCTTTCCTTCATCTATCCATTCCTGAACCGATCAACATGGATGTGGCCCAGCGATCATCATCCTTACATGAACTTTCGGATGAGTCTCTGATCGCACAAGCCTCCAACTTGATCCACACAGCCAGAAAAGCGTGGGAAGAGGTGTTGAAAGGTGGCTGGAACTTCAACCCTCTTCAGCCGGGAGATTCGAAGGCACAAGAGGGCCCCCAAGGAACGATCAAGCCACCAGGATCTGTAGTGGAACGGGAATGGACGCAAGATGTACGGAACTCAATGAAAGCGTGCATAGGTACGGGAATTGTGGTGACCACGCTGGGCAAACTCCTACCAACCAAGACATCTGGTTCGGTAGCGAACATCGCCAATCTGAAGGTAGAGATTCCGCCTGTGGGTGAACGGAGCCGGTGGCATGTGAGCTGGCCCGTGCCAAAGCTTCAGAGCTGATGGGGAAGTAGTAATGTAGCAACCTTCTCACGAAGTCGATGTGTTACAGCCGTGGCGGCCCTTCGCACGCAAGGCTGGCAAGGCTGAGATTTCTCCACATTTCGGGTCCATTGCGGAATTCTGCCGCAACGCAGAAATCTTTTCTAGCCGTACCTCATATTTTCTGATCGCGGCCCATTGCTTCTTGAGTCCTCACTGGAGACGTCACCTCAATTCTGCACCATCCGCCGACCATGGCGTCTGCCTACAGATCAACCATACGCTCTGGCAACGAATTCGACTCCGATGAGGAAGGCTCAGAGGCGTCTGCAGCCAGCAGCAGCACTGTCCGCGCCGAATCATCCAGCGAAGAGGGAAAGGCGACACAGCAGACAAAGAGCAATGGTCTTTCACAACTGCCGTCGGAGATCAGAAATCGGATTCTAATGCTCACCTCTCGGGGCGTTTCATATAGGTACAGTATATCTTCGGCCTGTAAGTGAGTCTTTAATAACCTCTTCAGACACCGACATCTTTTGAACGACCTCCATTCCCTCCTTCCTCACACCTACAAAGACACGAAGCTAGACACCAAATCCTCGAATAACTACAACTCTGCTCTAAATGGCCTCGCCGATCTGAACTCCTGCAACTACATCTTCTTTCTTGAAGCGCGCAAACGTGGACAAGACCTATACCTTTGGCTTGCACATGCGCCTAACGGGCCTACCGTCAAGTTCAGTGTGACGAATATGCATACTATGGCCGAGCTGGGATTCGGGGGCAACTGCCTGAAGGGTGGAAGGGGTATTGTGGTCTTTGACAAGAGCTTCGACGAGGAGATACCGGGTCAGGAATACCGATCGCTACTGCGGGAGATGTTTCGTGGGGTCTTCTGTGTGCCGCCAAAAGGCGTGCGTGGGATGAAGCCCTTCGTTGACCGAGTCATCGGGATATACGGACTTGATGGCAAGATCTGGATTCGGGTCTACGAGATCCGCGAGAATGAACCGGGCAAACCCGACAAAGAACATGCCAAGGGAGGCGAGATGTCGCTGGTCGAAATTGGGCCACGGTTTGTTCTTACTCCAGTGGTCATCCTGGAGGGTAGCTTCGGTGGCCCCGTCATCTTCGAGAACAAGCAGTTTGTCAGTCCTAATGCCCTTCGAGCGGAGACGAGGGCACGCAGAGCCAACAGATACGCGGATCGAAGAGGTGGTGCAGAAGATCTTGCTGTCAAGAGGAAGACATTGGGTTTGAATACTGGGTCAAAGAGGAAGCGATTGGCAACAGACAACGCAGCATTGTTTGGTTGAGCCGAGGAGGCGTGTTAGAAGTGACACACACACCCAGATCAGCTTGCGGAAAGCCCCGTCGGCTTTGTAGTCCTGGGAGCTAATACTGTCACGAAATCCACAGGAGCAGCCCTGCTCTTCTTCTGGACTCGCAGGCGATCATCTGCATTCGCCGCGAAGTTCTGCAGTTGTCCAAGGGATGATCAAAGAGAGGAACGGAGCCGATGACCGTCACGGGATGTAGACAGCATGGCTTGGAGTTTGACAGCTTCACACGGATCCAGCGCCAGCATCAGCGCCATTGTGGTGCCACCCCGAGGATGGCACGATGAAGATTGGCATGGGAACCCAGCCCTGGGCCATTCCGCAAAAGCAAGGACTGAAAACGGCAGGCGAGGGAGGTAGGGTTGGCCCGAGAACGCTGCATCTGGAGGACCAGATACATCGCTGGAGGAATACTGGATGTCCTTGACTAGCTTTTGCGGCAAGGCTAGAAGCGCTGCATAGCATGCTCGCGACGAGAGACAGTTGCAACTGCTTCCTAACGGCTGAACGTGTTTGAGACCAGCATTGCTTCCCATGGGCGAGCAATCTCTTCTTGCAAGTCATAAGAAGTACGCATTACAATTTCAACACCGCGTCTCGGTCTCTCTCATGTCTTAATGACAGACTCGATAGCCTTGCCAAGGCCTAGACCGCCCTTTCCCCAGACCAGACATCTCTCCTCATTCTCTCTCTTCTCGCAGCCTGGTTCCTTCGTCCTGCGGTATATGACCCAGGGTTACTTGCATTTCATCCCCCTTCCGACGGGATGGATGCAATGTACTTGTGCTGCTCGCTGCGGCGGAGCAGCACTCAGGAACCCGATCCATCTACTTCCACCCACACATACGCCCATATGACTGTTCCGGATAGCCCCAATGTCGGGGTCCTGATTGTTTGAGTCCATCGAGCCGTTGCAGCATCTCGCTGCACACCACAATTTGTCCGCACATACCGAAGTGCAAGAACCGACGTAGGTCACCTAGACTCGGCTGGAGATCACTGGCTGACAATCACAGAACCATGGCCATGCAAGATCTGGCTCCCGAACTCCTCGCTCGGATATTCGAATCTCTTTCCTCTGTTCCTGATATCATCAACCTCTCCCTCACATGCCGCTACTTCTACAGAATACTTTCAAAATCTCAGAAATTGACACTCTTCTTCTCCGCCCTGGACGAGACAGACGGACCGGTTGAAGACATTATACAACTATTGACACAGAATGACAACCAATTGCTGCATGTGCGACGGACTCCACCAATGTCATTTGCCCTGCTGTCCCAGGTCACGGCCGTTGCTCGTGTGGCGCGGCGCTATATTGTTTTGTACCCTAAATTCAGGTGGCCTGGTGCTGAAAGCGCGCAACGCCGGTTCCTGGATGTGCACGAAGCTCGACGACTGCGACGAGCGATCTACCGGATGTGGAGCTATGCAAAAGCTTTCAACCAGTTCCCATACCGTATTCCACGCACAGATTTGACTGCCGCATCGGAGCGACTCCAACTGCTACGCTCGTGGTCGAACGACGAGCTCTTTGAAGTGGAGGACTTGCGGGGCATGCTGGAGCAGCTGCTTGCCACCGAGATCTGTCCCACAGATGGAGAAGTGTACTCGCGCATCCCGGAAGATGCACAGAGGTACCACCTCTCTCTACAATACCCGCATCTCCGCCCGTTAGAGTCTATCTGGTCAGCATACGGGGACCTGTTTCACAACTCCCGCGACTCCGATCACCACCTGAACAAGCCAACGGTGCAGGAACTCCGGATCAGACACATGCAAGGATGGGGCAGCGACCTGCAGAACTTCTATCTGGTCCAGTCGTTCCTGAAATTCTCACCCGCGCAGATTCTTTGGCTGTATGACAATACCATTCGCCGTGCCGATGTGGAGAGATTCATCGAGCAGCAGACCCACGATCAGTGCTTTTTCGACTCCAGGTCTTTGTTGTTCCAGGATTGGTTGACGGTTCTGAATGCTCGAGGCATAGATGTGCAGCACGTACGGGAAGCGATATGGGATGGCAAGATGGGTATCGTCAATAGAGATCAGCTGAACAGGGAGTGACTTGATTCATTTTACGCATAGTAAAGGACCTTGGCTTTAGACCCTTCTTCTTTCTTTCTTTCTTTCTCTCCAGTTTCAGTCTCTTTAATTTGAGTGCAATTCGCTGGGTGTCAAAAGTTCTCTCTGACTAGGTCGTGTGCTCTGGGGTCGTAATTCCAATACTTAACCGACAACCAACGATAGCGAAAGATCAAAGAGAGAGCATTACCTAGAGACATTAATGTACAACAACACTTTCAACCGGACCTGCGAGATCTCAAAGCCTGGCCTGAACGGCTCCAGTCGACTGATCGGAGGAAAAGGCGAAACCGGGGAATCCATCGCTGATCTCCTTGTCACAGAATGCGAAGTACGGGGCCACACCACCGAACCAGAACAGTGGCCTTACCGTCTTGCCTTCCTTGTTCGCGCCGATATACCACGAATGAGTCTTCTTGGCGCCCTCGGGCAGGACGGTGGCATTGAAGACGGAGTCGACCTGGTCACTCCAATGCCGTGCCACATCCTCCTTTGTCTCGATGCGGCGATGGCCCTGCTCTTGCATGAAGGAGACGGTCCTCCCGATCCAGTCGACGGTGTTGTCGATGACCACGGGGATGTTCGCGAACGGGGCCTGCGGCCCGGAAATCATGAACATGTTGGGGAAGTTGGGGGCGGTGATGCCGTACGCGGTCGCCATGTCCTCGTTCAGCTGTTCGCCCAGATGTCGGTCGCTGGCCCCACGAATGTCGATTGCGGCGAGCGTGCCGGTGATGGCGTCGAAGCCGACGGCGAAGATGATCATGTCAAACTCGTACTCCTTCGTGCCGGTCCGGAGGCCCGTCGGGGTGATGGCTTGGATCGGATTGTTCTTGACGTCCACCAGCTCGACGTTGTCGCGGTTGAACGCTTCGTAGTAGAAGTGGCCTAGCGGCGGTCTCTTGGACAGGATGGCGTAGTGCGGACACAGCAGCTCGGCGGTCTCCTTGTCCCTGACGATGGATCTGATCTTGTTCCGGACGAACTCGGCGGCAGCCTCGTTGCACTTTGGGTTGGTGAGCATGTCTGCGAAGGTCTCGAACACGAAGCGGAACCCGCCAATCTCCCAGCCGAACTCGAGCACTCTCTGGATGTCGGCGTCGGTGTCCAGGTCCGAGGACTTGAGGGTGGCGTCCACCATGTCCATTCCGAAGGTCTGAGTTCGCGCGCGTTTGAGCACGGCCTCACACTCACGTTTCAGGGCCGTCTGTTGGTCCTGCGGGATCGGATAGTTGCGTGCCGGCAGGACAAAGTTGGGCGTCCGCTGGAAGACGGTCAAGGATTTGGCATTGTGTGCGACCACGGGGATGACTTGGACAGCCGTTGCACCGGTGCCCACGACGGCAACACGTTTCCCTGCGAACTCGACCTTGTGCTTGGGCCACAGTCCTGTCTGGTACCATTCACCCTTGAACGATTCGAGCCCGGGAAATGGAGGCTTCAGAGGGGTGGCAAGCGGCCCCGTGGCGGTGATCAGGAAGGTGGCCGTGTACGTCTTGCCCTTGGACGTGGTGACTTCCCAGACGTTCTTGGTCGAATTCCAATGCGCCGTCGTGACCTTGGTGTTGAGTTCGATGTGCTTCCGAAGATCGAGGTAGTCGGTGACCCGGTTGAGGTATTGTTCCACCTCTGGCTGAGTGGGAAAGCGTTCCTTCCAGTCCCAGTCCAGTCCCAGCACCTCCTGGAACGTCAGGACGTATATCCAGCTCTCACTGTCGGTCCGGGCTCCTGGATACCGATTCCAGTACCACGTACCTCCGACCCCGGACCCAGCCTCGAATGCTTTGGCGGTGAAGCCTCGTTTTCCAAGCTCGTACAACATGCGAATTCCACCAAAGCCGGCACCGATCACCAACGCATCGTAGTCAGTATCTCCACTCCCCGTGTGGCTTGTGCCATTGGTTTGCGAATCTGTCGTTGCCATAATTGTCGTGCTACTGTCGAAGTTGGACCCAGTTCAAGAGATATCACGCTCCTTTGTGTGACGACAAGAGGCGAGAAGTGCCTGCCCTCCGCTCCCCCCCAGCTTCTATGGCAAGCTGCCAGGATGGTCCTGTAGCCGAGGATATGCTCTGCGGAGCAACACACTCAGCTGGAACACACCTCATCCAGGCTGATGATCACGTAGGGTTTTCCCCGCAATCTAGCGAGACCGTTAAACTTACTCCGTACGTGCGCGGGCCAATCCGTCAGGAGGCCAAGCTACCAAACGAAACTCGTCAGGTGTTCGAGGGCCTTGAAGGCAAGCTCCAGATGACGGCTGACTCAGTCGCTGCCGCCTTCGCCGGAATGCTCCTCACCAGCCATACATTGAGTTCGTATCGTAGGCTGCATTTCAGTATCCCGTGGGCTGAAATACGAGACCACTAGAAGAAGCCTCGGGAGATACACACATAAGTGGGCAATACGTGTTCGACTTGGGCCTGGGGAAGCAGGTCAAATGTGAAACGGCAGTCTGAGGCGACGACCAGGGACCTCGGAGGGGGAGACAGAAAGGAGCTTCTCTATGCCACCTTATTATGAAGCCCTTGACTCCCGCCGTCCTCGCTCTTTTTTGCCTTTGGCTCAGCCTGGTTGTTTCCCTTTGCCAGACTACCGGTGATTCTACCGTGTCCGTGCCCTGACAGCGAAGTAATGATTTCAACGTTTGCCCGTGAATGCCGAAGCGACCTCCGAGCTGTTCACAACATCCCTCTCAGCATCGGTGCGTCGTGTCAACAACACGAACATGGGAGGGCCCTGCTTTTCCAGTTGTGCGAATGCCTCTTCCGCTTGAGCTCAACTTCGGGGTCAGTATACTCATCCGGACACCGGGACGACCGTGCGAGCAGCAGCACTTCGAACAGTACATATGGAGTGAACGCGCAAAGATGCGCCTGCTTTGAGAAACACTCCATTGGCGGTCATGCGCTTGGCAGTCTAGAGGCTTGAGACTGAACAATATCAAAGGCAAGAGAAAATACTATACCAGCTCTATAGACCTGGGCCGGAGCTTTGCCCTGGTGAAACGTGCTCTGATCGGCCCGATGTGAAGAAACGCGAAGCTCGTTATGCCTTGGGAGTGGGAAACAGATCAACGTTGTTAGGTTTTGCTGGGCCGCAAGCTGCATCGAAGGCTCGTATGCCATACACCAGCCCCAAAATCAATGAACGGCCGGCGTAACTCGCAGAACTTCTCGGACACTGATGCGACCCCCGTGCGGCTCTCCGGGGAGACGGAAGGACGGATTTCACGTGTCTGGCAAGGTTCAATGCCTAAGGCAAAAGCTGTCGAGGCGATCACTTCGTCAACACCGCACACTCTGCTGGAAACGAGGAACGTAGACAAGTAGCTTTGTAAAGAGTCTTACATTGCGAATCCGGGGGGCCACCTGTAATACTCCGATTAGACCCAGGCCACAACCATCCACCATGGAAGTTCATTCATGATCACATTCGATACATCACTCCCCAGCTCATGCGCATAGTCAGGTAACGCCGTGCTCCTCGTATCCCTAGACTGGAGATCCGGTGTGCTCGCAGCTCAACAGCATTTGCTTCCCTTCGAGTCATTCGTGCCAGAGGGCGTCATGTCAATCTTCACACCGCCAGTCGGTGCCTGGGCAGCATCTCCGCTGTCGAGCGCCTTGCTCGAGACGATCCGGTAGATTTCTGCCCGCAATCAGTATCGATCACCAGCAAATGACGCTTTGGCCTACCGGTCAAGATGTTCTGGAACGCCAACTCGACGTTGCTTGCGTCCAAGGCTGATGTCTCTATGAAGGAAAGGTTGTTCTCGCCTGCGCCCGTGTCAGCCCAGAATGTCCATCTGCAGTCGGGAGGATCACGTACTGGCAAATTGTTTGGCTTCTTCTGTGGGAACGGCTCGCAGGTGTCTCAAATCGCTCTTGTTCCCAACCAGCATGATTACGATGTTGGCGTCCGCATGGTCCCGAAGCTCCTTCAGCCACCTTGTGACATTGTCGTATGTCTGATGCTTGCTGATGTCATAGACGAGCAGGGCACCAACTGCTCCTCGGTAGTATGCTGAGGTGATGGCACGGTATCGCTCTTGTCCCGCGGTATCCCATATCTGTGCCTTGATGGTTTTGGTGTCAACTTGGATCGACCTAGTCGCGAATTCGACGCCGATGGTGGATTTGGAGTCAAGATTGAATTCGTTGCGTGTGAAACGACTCAAGAGATTGGATTTGCCGACGCCCGAGTCTCCGATCAGGACCACCTTGAACAGGAAGTCATATTCGTCGTTCGCCATGGTTGGAAGAATTCAAGGGTGAGCCGTGATCGAGGCGAAGATGACAAGGCGAGACTCAGTCTCCCCAGAACCGGAATCGACGATAAGGAGGCCAGACCCAGTTCTCTTCGAAATTCTCAGTGACAGCGGAGTGTCACAGTGCACGAAGGACGTAGTGGTTGTTGGCGAACAATGCGAGTTGTCGAACCCATGCAATCCGAAGGTGCTTCCGAACCGCAGCCTGAAAGGGCTTGGCAGTCACATGTCGCGCCAAGTCGTGGGCCCACCAGGTTCGGGAAATCGTATTTCCGTCATTTCATTGTCCGTCCAATGCACCACGTTGTGCACGTCCACACCGCCGCGACTGCTGCAAGGTGAAGAGTCGACTCTTACGCTTGTCGTTGTCGTTGTCGTGGAAGACTCTGTATGCTAAGATAGGCGGCAAAGACGCCAAGACAGCAGACTATAGAATGGCCCTTCTGTGTGTATCGTGTGTGCCTTGACTTCCATCTGAGTTGAGTGGTTGCATTGCCGCTGGGAACGTGGTCGTATCGCACCGATCAATTCTGAGTACCCACCGCTTCTCCCTGGATTCGCCTCTCACTAATCTGACCTGGCTTGTCTTTTTGCAAGATGTCTGACGGTGATAGCTTTGTGTCTGAGTCCGAGGAGGAGCCCGAGTACGACGTCGAACGGATCCTTGCACAGTCCGACTTTAATGGGAGGACCGTTTATCTCGTCAAGTGGCTCCATTATGGTGACCACCAGTGCACATGGGAACCCGCCGAGAGCTTTTTGGCTCCGGCAACCCTCGCTGATTGGGAACAGCAGCTCGCGAACCATGATACTTTGGACCCAGAAGAAGTTGCTCGAGTCCAAGCGCGTATGGACGCGTTTCAGGAAGCACAGGCGCAAAAGAGGCTAGCGAGAGAGCGAAGGTCGGCAGGACGGTCTACGACGAAGCGAGTCCGGGATTCCTCCCCCAGTCTGGCGCACACAGGAAGCAGGCGATCACACAATTCTTCTCCAGCACAGAAGCGCCCACGCTCAGACGAGCCCATGCCAGCGAAAAAGGGCATTGCTCAATTGAGATCCCCCGGTCGCGCAAATGTCGCTTCAACTGCTTCGATAAGCAACACCAATGAGCCCACTTGCGGGAGAGTCGAACCCCCCTCTTCCAACTCGTTGTCCTTACCGAGACCCACGGAGAAAACAGCCGACGTGGCTCAACCGACCAAGCAGAGCGTCGCTGACCCTAATACAAATTCCACAACGGTGCCGCCGGAGTCTGAAAAGGTCGGCGCTAGCACGGGACGGCGAAAGCTGAGCATTGGCGAAAATGCACCTCCGGCAAGCCGCACGAACGTCAAGACGGGACAGCAGTTCAAGAACCTCAGACATCAAAACAACTACAGGAAAAAGGCTCGTCTAGAACCTCCACCTGACATGTCAAAACTCGACCTGAGGTCGCCAGATGAATGGGTTGATCAGTCTACATTTCCGCGTCAAGATACAACGCGAAGGGATACAGGCAGAGACTCTCCACTCTTTGTGCCAGAAGATCTTCCGGAGCCCCAACCGTCAATTGAAGATGCATATCACACAGTCGACACTGCCAGCAGCCCCAAAGGTGATCCCGTCACCGAAGGGCCACAACGAGTCATGACCACCAAGGCGCGCGACACAGTAGCAGGAAACAACCCGTCGACTACCAGAAATTCTAATCGGAGAATAGACGCACCGATCACCCAACATCCGCAAACGCAAGCAGCGGACGACACCACTGGCCTGCGAAGCACATCGGCATCCGGGCTAACAGAGAAGCAAAATGGGGATGAGCGACAGTTACTTGCAAGAACAGTGTCTCATAGTTCCATCATCTCAACAGCACCGCAGAAGTCGCCTCTAGACATACCGCCGAGGGCCATCAGGACAGACTCCTCTAATTCAATATTGTCTGCAGGGCCAGAGAAACCACATATCGACAGAAGACCATTTAAGAACAGCGAGCCTCACCCGCCAAGCAAGTCCGATGGGCCTGCGCGGACAGACAGTGCAGTACAGCAGCCGGGCCTAGACAAGCGAATATGGCCGCGACCTTCTGCCAACTCCAAGTTCGCGGGAGACGAGATCCTTACTGCCTCCAATGGTCGCACCTTTCGGAAAGGAGAGATCATTATCAACCTAAAATTCGGGGATCATGTGGCAGGAGATGTGAGATTAGTCGGTCTTCCCTGGTGGGCTAGTGGGAAGATCATTCACCTCAAGGAACCGCACTCGAGGTCACTTTCGCTTCACTTTCAGCAGAGGTTTGTAATGGATGTTGACGCATTTTCAGCGTTTTCTCAGAATGTGAGTCATTAGTTAAGCGCGTACACCGCAGTGTGGACTGACGAACTGCAGCTCGATAGGCGTGTACATGCCGTTGGGGCATTCGAGCCATACGAAGAAACACAACCAGCCATCGAGAGTCTCACTCAATTCATCGAGGGAAACAACCTCGGTGCCCTATGGGAATGTCCCGGCCCTGGAGAAACCCTTGTGCTAGTGCTTTACTCGCCTCAAACGTCCGGATGGCAGCATCTGGAGCAGCCTCCTTTTCCTGATACCAGATCTCGCTTGCATCTCGCCGTCATGAACAAGTTGCCAGGGGTTTACTTTGACATTACAGCAAGGAGAATCACGCAGCCTGTGCCGCACAACCAAAGTGGAGAGGCAGTTCGACCTCAAGCTGGTCTACGGCGACCATCCTCAGAGCAAACAAGTATTCGTGTACAGAGCCCTACTGAACTGCCGACACCAGTGACAGCAACAGCAACAGCAACATCAACGATCGGGAAGGACCGTGCCGCCCCTGCCCGAAGTCCAAAATCTCCCCGTAGGCGGGAGTCGATGTCGTTCCATGATTCGATGGATTGTACCCCATCCACTCCAGCTAGCGAGTCTCGGATATCATTTCCTGCCAATTTTGACGCACTGATGTTCGGGCTAGATAGGACACAAAAGCGGCCCCGTGTGTTCATCACATTTGCGGAGTCCCACCCAGCAGAGGCCAAGGCTCTGGTGGAATGGCTATCCCAGCTTATGAGTCCACGTCAGATCTATACGGACAAGGAGAAGAACGACTGGAGTGACTTCCTAGGCGAAATTGGCGACCAACCTGGTGTCGTTATCTTCAACGAACGGTGGCCCTGTTACTGCGACGTGCCTTACTTGTACAAATACCTTCGACCGGCATCTCTGTCTTGTTTCAACTTGTCATTCCGTGAATCAGGTCGGGGCTCACCTAATCGGAACTATGCCATCACCAGACTCTTCCCACGCGGCACTGTTCTGTGCATTACCGAGGACTCTATGAAGAACCATCCAGAAGGAGCGCTGCTGGCTATGGAGTGGTTCGATGCCGCTTCGGTCGGCAAGGTCCAGTTTTGGAAACTGGTACTCTTCCCGGATTTTCTTTCCTGGATCTTGTGTCAAGTTGGTGCAGTCGAGCATGAGGTCCAGCAGAGGTATTTCTCGTTGCTTGTCTTCCCCGCCGAAATGGTTGCTAATGTAGACTTAGATATATCAGTATGCTCGAAATCTGGTACAAACTCCGGGATCGATCAGCCGAAGAGTTGTCGAACAAGAGGCGTCACAGCGAAGACCCAGAGAAGTTTATCAAGGACCTTCCCATAACCGAGGACGACGAACTGGTCGTGTCACCTAAAGGATTGCCGGACTACGTTGCTTGGGACGACGCTGATATGAGTCCCGGTGCCATAGGCGCGCGAGACAGGGCTCTTCTCGACTATTTTACCGGTTGGTCGGCGGCGAATGCCACGAAGTATCGACTGTTTACGGTCGTGGATAAAAATCACACCAACAAAACCGAGAAGCATTCCTGTCATATTTGGTTCAGAGAGCCTGCTTCGTTCAAGCAGCAGGAGAGGAAGTAGAGTTTCGGGACATGAGCGAGCTCTCATCAACAAATCCAAGGTCTCCCTTCAGCGCTGATGCTGACGGAATGATTACATTGTACTGGAGCTTACGGATGCTGCTGTTATCTACGTAAGCTGCCCTCTGGAGGGGGACGCGACGGAACCGCTTTGGTAGCCTTTTCTAGCGTTTGGCGTCGGGATCTTGCGATCGCTTTATCAAAGGGCTACCTGGAGATTAGGGATTCTAAAGACACTTGAACGGACCATTAGCTCATTAAACACCACGCTAATTCGATTCAATCGTGCATCCTGTAAAGCACTGTTCCAAACGGAAACGGCTGAGCAGTCAACCCTCTCGTTCATGGCAATCTAGCTTGCGCGTGTAGCATCATATATCGGCCGTCGATTCTGGTTCTTGTAGACTGTATCGTTCATGAATTTAGCATTACAGACACCGAACACATGCCCCTCTGTTCCTGGACATGCGGATACTCTGGAGAAGCTGCCATATATGGCTAATCATCAAGGCAGGCTCTCCGCAAGCTAGAAAGCCGCATAGATCACAACTCCTTCGTCGCAGGCAGATATCATGTACCTTCCAGCTGATACTGCGAATTCCTGGCGATCAGGGACTTGTAGTAGTCCACTAATACCTCTGGCTTCGGAACGATTCTCCACTCCATCCTGGTGAGAAACTCAAGTTCCAGGAGTGCGAGTTCCTTCATGCTCACACCACCCACTCGGGCATA
This sequence comes from Phialophora tarda, assembly GCA_016109495.1. Classification (NCBI taxonomy): domain Eukaryota; kingdom Fungi; phylum Ascomycota; class Eurotiomycetes; order Chaetothyriales; family Herpotrichiellaceae; genus Phialophora; species Phialophora tarda. Next base: position 216,273 of record JADWPL010000036.1, on the reverse strand, counting down.
GGTCTTGTTCGTCCAGAATGAGTCGCTTAAGCCTTTGCTCGCCACTGTTGAGCTGGTGATGAGAAACCGGTGTACAGTGAGGCTGCTGATAGTGAATGCCGGATAGAGAGCGCAGAGGCGATCAATATAATAGACCACGCTGAGTAATATGGGGGGAGACAATGTTGCGTGCGTTGTCAGTCGTTGGAGGTAGTCGAGGACTGAAATTCCCGGGGGTGCTCGTGAGTGGAAGCGGGTAAGCTGTCCATCCCTTAGTGGAATAGCATCGTTGTATCGGATCAGCTCCATCAGCATTGAAGCTATCAGAACAACCAGGTCCCGTGTATTACAATTTTCATATTGAAGAGGCATTATCCGCACTGGTGGAGCATCCGGCCGAGCCTTCTTCACCGGAGACTGCTGCACGCTCTGCTCTTCTTCGGGCTCGACCCCATTCACGAGGGGTCGTGCTGCCGCGGCCGGTTCCCCAGCATGCCTCTTTACCTGCGGCTGTACCGTGGTAGATTCCGGCCTTGGCTGACTCGAAACTGTGCCGTCACGGCGCTTCGCGGCGGAAGGGAGAGGGGCGGCCTTGGGTGAGTGATCCTCCTTTTCGGACAATTTTAGTCCCGCAATGGTACTTGTGGGAGTCTGTTCTGCTTTCTGTTGGTTGGGAGGAGAGTACTGTGTGGAAGCGTCCACCATTTTCGGGCGGGGTTGGACGCGGGGAGAATATCCGTAGCGGTCTAGGGATTTGGTGCTTGGTAACCTGCGAGGCTTCTGGAGATCGAGTTCGTGTGAGAGAGGGCGTTTTCGCGCAATGGGACTCGTCTGTTCGACGGTTGCAGAGCGAGAACTGGCAGAAAGGGAGATCGATTGCTCATAATGGACTCGAGGAGCGGTTGAGAATAGAGCAACGCCCGACTCTCGGGCAGTCGCAGGTGAGATATTAGGGGATAGGGATGTTGCTAGCATATTCAAAGAACTTCAACATCGGAAGAGGTGTCTGGCGCCGCGAAGGGTTCATGGAAGGGAGCTGCCTCGCATGGGCAAGGTGCTAGAATGGCGTGAAAAGTCCGTCGCGGGCGGGTGTTCCGATGGTTCGTGCGGTGGCCGACACTGCGCCGTCAGCCACAATGAGCGCTTGGTGAAGTCGAGGACAGAGAGCGGCGAGCCGTTATGCAAGAAAGCAGGGACCGAGATGGCCCTCAAGGAAAGATGGGGAATAAAGAGGACGAGGCAAGCAGGTGTGGTGTGTAATATAGATGGGTCCTAGAGTGTCGTGCCGCGACAGCCCATGTCTTGACTACCCGAGCATGGATCGACACGAGCACGAGGCGGGTTCGATGGGCTTTAGTGGTCGATATTTTCAAAGCCCGACTGAACCTTTTCTCAGGCAGCCCAATGGGAGATATTAAGCATCTTCGGGCTGGCGACTCGTCTGACCAAAGTCGCATTTCATGCCGCGAGAGCACGACCGGAGTGAGCGTGCCGCCCGCCCGTCAGACGACTGATATTCGACTCCCGACCTGCATGACGCCCCAGACTTGAAGCTCTTAGTTCTGGTCACTTCCTCCCGCTGTCTCCAGTAGACACGATGGCAAGGCTGCAAGTTCGATCCTTCCCTCGAGCGTCACTGGCATTATGCTGATCTTTGCATTCTACTGAGTCCTGATGCTCTGAAGAGGGCCATCGCCTGGGGTCCGCTGCACACATTTCCGCTTGGCCAAAATCAGATCGGCGTTCGGCTGGCCTGGCTTTGCCAATCAAACACGCCTGCATTCGGTTTTTCCTACACGGTGCGGAAATATCATCCGGAACGACCAACTTCCAGCGCAGGTTCCAGACCCCGCGAAACCCCAAACTCGACACGTACGACTCCAGCCTTGACGAGACCCAAACTGTTCGTGACCATCCGGTCGTCGACGGACATTCTGTGTATCGCATGGCATTAGCACGGCTTGCAAGGTCCGAGCTACAGGATCTCGAATCTGCCATTGACTTGTCGGCGCGCCTGCGAGTCTTGAAAAGAGTCAAAGGCCTCTTGACCGGCCATCTATCTCACAAGCTCGAGTTCATCCAAAATGGACTGGTCCCTCAGTTGGCAGAGATCCTCGGGGACGTCGCCGCACAGCGAGGCATCGACGCCGATGCACCAACCCGACTTGAGGAGCAACAGGAATCGTTGCTGACGCAAGTTGCCCAGATTCTCTCCCTCATTGCTCATGGTTCGCGCCTTGCATCCTCATTCTGGCCATTGAATGCTAATCACGTCGAGCAGAAGGTCCCTCGTTTGTCCAACCGATCCTCGAAACCGATATTCTGCAGAGACTAGTCGCTTTCCTCCTCTTGTCGCTCTCCGCCAGGACATCCCTCGCCGTTCTAAAATGTCTCAATGCCGCCAGCGACAACATGCCACCATCGAGCCCTGGTCAATGGTTGCAGAGTTCGCTGCTTTCCGACCTTCTGTACTCTAAGAGATATATACGGTGCTTTGAGAACACTATGAGAATTGCTGGTGATGACGTGGCGTCTCAGCAAGCATGCGACGCTATCTTGGCCCTTCTTTGCAAGACTATCACACACGACGCCCAAAAACGTGCGCTTGTCGACAATGGGGTAATGGATTTGCTAGCTGTCCGATTGGCGTCATTTGTGGTTGCAGAAGGTCTCGTACCTCCTGGTCTAGATGGTCCGTCGAGCGATGATTCCGTTCCGGCGTCGCTTCCAGATCCGGCACCCATCGTTGCGCATCTGTCGCCTGTGCTGGAGGCGCTTTGCGTGCTGACCGAGGGCTCTCGGGCGCGTTCGAAGACATTCTTGACTAACCCTACCATCAAATTGGTTTTCCCAGACTTCAAACACGACTTTTCCCCTTCCGACATCCGGCAGGCGCCGTGGGGAACTAGCTACTTCTCAGGCGCTGCAGTTCCCCGGTCGAGGCTCCAGAGCCCATTTGACGCTCTTCTGCCTTTTGCACCTGTTTCTGAGAAGGCCAATGCACCACAGCCAGGGTTTCCTCCCCTCAGTTCGGTCATTGCAATGCCCAAACGTCGGGCATCTTTTCTGCCAACCTCTACCGCTGTACCCCATCTACCTTCAACTCAAGATGCAGCAGACGACGTGGATGAGAGTGCTGTCATTCCCTGGCTACTGTATATCGTTCGAGAATCACGAGGGAAGCGGCGTCTTCTTGCCGCCAAACTCCTAGTCAACCTGAACAGTTTGCACTTTGTCAAGAGAGACCGAGGCTTGTCCTTTGCTTCATTGTTGGTGCCACTCCTTACCCAGATGCTCGACTCCGACCAGGCGCAACATGACATATTTCACCAGCTTGGCGGATCATATTTGTGCAGTGGTATGCATTTCACCCGTGCCGTGCCCGCAGTGCTCGCTGCGCTTGTAATAGACAATCTGCACATGCAACGAGTAGCTGTTGAGGGTAAAGCTATCACCAAGTTGTCCCTTGGTCTCAAAGCGACCTTTGATGGGCCGGCACGTCGCAGGGTAGCCCCCTGGCAGCCACACAAGCAGGACAGGATGGAAACCGACTCAAGTACAGCCGCTACTTGTATTGGCCCGGGCGGACCAACTTGGGCCGCTCGAAGAGAAATGGAGTATCGAGAAGGGTGTTTGAAAGCTTTGGCTGCAATTGCGCCATTCGAGGAGGACTATCGAGCGCAGATTTGCACTGAAGGTGTTTTGCCTCACATTGTTCAAGCTTTGGAACCATACCAGGCGCAGTCGGGCGCCGGTCCGGAAATGGAGATGACAGGAAACTCAGCTTCCGTCATACTGGCAGCATGCGCAGCAGTCAGGGCGCTAGGAAGGTCTGTGCGGGCGCTGCGGACGAAGCTGATCGAGGCAGAGGTTGCGAAACCGATACTCAAATTGATGAATTCAACGAACCCGGAGCTGAGGATTGCGGCTACCAAGGTTCTAAGCAACCTTGCCATGGACTTCAGTGCGGTCAAGGACAGTGTAGGCGAATCAACGGTGGTGAAAAAGCTATGCGAGCAGGCGCATTCGGCAAACGCACGGCTTCGACACGAGTCTGTATGGGCCTTGAAGCAACTCGTTCTCAATGCTTCGAAGAAGCTGAAACTTGAGGTGGTGGACGAGCTTGGCTGCAGTTGGATCAAGCTGTTAATCAAGACGGATCCCATTGATATTCCGGAAGGCGAAGTTATCGGCCTCGTCGAGAGGGATTACCCCCCAATCACAACTTACAGACGGTCCGCTGTCGCAGTGGACAATCCCCACGATGTCATTATGGGTGAGGATTCGGATTCGGACCCTGGTAGCGAAGAGACCAGGAGTGCCGTTGATCAGGATGTGACTTCTGATCAAGGCGAGTTTGACACGAAACATACTGTCGAAGACGACACAGAGATCCAGGCACAACTGCTGGATCTGCTGCGAAACCTCTTTTGTGGCGAGAATGCATCCGAGCTGGTCCGATACGTGGTGGATGAAATGGGTCAAGACGATTTCTTCCGCATTATGCTGGATCGACTCCGGCCGCGTACACTTGCTGGGCCGACACGAAAAGAAAACTACACCACACCACCGCCAAACGTCATCGTTGGGAAGGTGCTCTTCGTCCTCGTCCATATCGCTGCGTGCGACCCAAAGTGGCGGAATATTATTGCCTCGCAGTACGCTCTGCTGAAGCAGATTCTGACGCTCTGCAATCACCAAGACAGGGAGATTCGGTCGACCTGCTGTTGGATTGCGATTAATTTGACCTACGAAGACGATGCAAACGATCGAGCGGGATGCAGGAATCGCGCCATCGAGCTTCAGAAGGTCGGATTTGTCTCGCATCTCAGGAAGATGGAAAACGATTCAGATCTGGATGTGCGCGAGCGGGCGAAAACAGCACTGCATTTGATGACGAATTTGAAGTTGATGGCGTGATATTTTGCGAGACACATAGCGAACAACTGTAAAATACCACAAATTCAGCATCTTTACCCATTGTACGTATTCGTTGGGTTTTGGAAGGATCATGCGTCGGCATTGCTCTCTGCATTGTTCATCGTGCATCGCAAGCGTAAAATTCTCAGCCTTGCAGCCTCGGCTATTTTAGTTGCGCTTTGGCTGATTGGTGGATTTGTGCGCGAGGCTGCGGTTTGTTTACTTCGTCCCTCATCTGTACCATCAGACCTCGACCCTCAAACCAACCGAGCGCTGTGTCAGGAAAAGGCGGGACCATGAAGGCAAATTCGAAGGCATATCCTCGAGCGAAATTGAGGAAGATAGTCAAAGCCCATTCCAGGAAACACGTGGGCAAAACCGTTGACGCTCTCGTCTTCCTCACCTTCGTTCTGTTTATCGAGGAGTAAGTATGAAGCGGTGCATTTTGTGATTGCAAGTCCATTGACAACCTCAGGCTTCTGTCCAACGCATCCCGAAAAGCGCGGTGGAACGGCGAAAGGGTCGTTGCAGCCAAGGATATTCGGAAAGCGACAATAGTACGGCTCGGTAACCAGCATAATATGGCTGGAAGTGTACTAATTGTTGCGGCAGGCGACGTTACGAAGATTCAAAGGATGACCTCGAGCTGCAGATGACGTGAAGTAGAGTGCGGAACAGACACGGCCACAACGGGATCCGCGTGGCTCTTCTAGCTACGAGAGGCCAGAGATATCCTTGTCAACCGCTTCCCGCCCAGGGATGCGACTATCGACCCAGAGCAGGGACCGCCATCCACTCACAAGGATACAACTTTCAAAATGTACACCAGAAGCGAATACCAGGTCGCAAGCACTCTGCATGACGTCTCGTCTCGAGGGCTTGCATTCAAGAAAATGCCATCCCCGGAACCTCAATGGCTGCCTAAACACGCCGCGACATCGAGCGAAGATCGTGGAAAGAGAATTAGAAAGCGCGAGAGAGCGATGGAGGGCCAGGAACGCAGTCACAGAAAGTTGAGACGTACATTGGAAGGTGTCAATCACCCCGATGTTGCCTGCATGTTCAGGGTGTGATAGAGGTTGGGATGTGGATGAGTCATTGTTGGCAGACAGCACCAGCATGGTCGACAGTGTGTAGCGAAGCCTTGCTCGCTGATGTACGAAGAACTTTCTCGAGCCTTGCGCAGGGCGGGCTGAGTTGGAGAAGTCAAGTCGACGCTTGGCAACGGCGACCATCGCTTCCGTTGGCCTGCGCTGGTCAATAGCCACACGCGAGCAACTTCTTCATAAACAAAACCATCTGCACTTCTGTCAAACTTCCTCTCACCCAGCCTCAGCTTCTACTAATTCCCTCTTCCCCTGCTGCTTGCTCACTGCAATCCCTGTCTCCTCGAGGCCTCCACGCTTTGAGCCTACAACTGCTTCACTCAATTCCCGCCTCAACTGGTTCAGTTGCCAGACACAGCAAGCGAATCTCCTACGTCTCTACTATCATGTCGACTACCGGCTCCATTCCTGTCGAATCTAAGTCCGCCAAGAAGCGCAAGGGCAAAGCTGAAGCTGCGGCCGCTGCTGGTGGTGCAGTGACTCCACCTATCGAAGCATCATCGACTCCTGCTGAACCGCATCCTACTACCAATGGTGTCGAGTCTTACGGCGAGAGCTCCTTCATCAAGGACCTGGCGAAGTACTCACTCTTTTGACTCGAGGCAGAGCCAAGCTGACAATACTCTGGCAGGAACATCCGCAACATCAACAAGAAAATCTCGTCCTCTGCAAAAGCCGATGCCGTCGTCAGCGAAAACCCCGGTGTTTCCCTCGACGACCTCGTCGCCCAGAGAAAACTCAATGCGGATCAAAAAGCCCAGGTCCTGAAGAAACCCGCCCTGCAAGCTCAGCTTCAGCAGCTTGAAGAACAACTCTCCAATTTCCGCGCATTCGCACATGAGCTCGAGGAGAAAGCCGCGAAAGAGAAGGCCAGTCTGGTTGAAGCCCACGAGGCAGAGATCGCAAGGGTTAAAGAGGAGGCCACCCGGTTCATCGAGGATGCCAAAGCGAAAGCGGTCGAAGACGCGCTGCGTACCATCATACAATTTCTCCACACCGCAGCATCAAAGCGTCAAGTTGAGGATGCCCAGTCGGACGAAGCTCATGCTTTCGAAGGTGCTCTACTTCTAGTCTATCAAGGCAATGATACTGCACTGTCTACGTTGAAGAACTTGGTCCAAGGCACTGATGACAAGGTCATCGACGTGCAGGGTGAGCCTCTCGACTTCACCTTTGCCCAGGTCAAGGAGTCTTCGTCGAAGAATGCAGGGCCTGAAGCCGAAGATAAGGCTACACTTCCAGCCGAGGAGACTCCGGCACCGGAAGAAGTGACCGATACTACTGTTGCAAATGCTGGTCTGACCGAACTCGACGACACCATCACCGTACAGGCGGGCCTCGCTGATGCGGAGCCTGTCGCGGATGCTGATGTTGTCCCTGCCGCCCCAGAGCAAACTTCTACGGATGCCCAAGCTGCCAACGCAGTTGCCGGAGGGTGGGATCCGCAGGCATCTGCGATCATCGATACTAGCGCAATCAATGAGGAATGGGTTCAGGTCCCCCGAGATCTTGCAGAGACTGACACCGGGGTGACCGCCACGCCAGCCGCCACGGTCCAAGCGACCAACAGCTGGGCTGAGGAGGTGGGTGCAGCCGCCACCAACGCGGACGAGAAAGCTGCTGTCGAGAATGATGGTTTCTCCGAGGTGCGTCGTGAGCGCGGGCGAGGCCGAGGTGGCCGCGGTGGCCGCGGCGAGTTTAGAGGACGTGGCCGTGGTGGACGTGATGGCCACCGAGGTGGAGGCCGAGGGCGCGACGGCCAAGGAGGTGGTAGAGGTGGGCGTGGAGGCAGCAGTATCCGCGGCGAGAACAAGAGCTAGATCATGTCTAGGAGTTCCTTCCCGCTGTAGACTACGCTGAGGACCACGGGTTTGGTACAAGGTATGTCCCGTGGGCGGTCATTGCCGATGGCACTTCTCGGAGCCTAGTGCCTGATTCTTCCATCTCGGATATGTCCATTGCACGGTTTTTGGGCGAACAATCGTCTGTACAGCAGACTTCAGCGACATATGACTTCAGCATTGCACGCATTGGTTGAGGAATAGGAAAAAGGTACCTCAAAAAGTACGGCAAGGCGAGAAATGTGCGATTAATCAGGTCTTTTCGGAATATGCTGGCCAGGTGTATTTCATGTACACTATCTTGAGGCCTGACGAGCAATGTCTCCTGGATATCGCTCCAACAACACCATGCGGTGGATGTTTGCGGCGAGATCCTGACGCGATCAACATGGATGAAGCAAAAGGAAGGATCAGAAGGCTATCAGAGCTCCAGCGCTGTCGCCTCAGGGCAGATAGGACAAACCACAGCCATTGAAGACTCTAACTGGTTGTTTCTTGCTTCATTCCCTTCTTGTCACTATCAAGATATGAAGACCGGAGGTGGGGAGGGAGCTTCATCATGCCATCAGGCCTTTGCTCTACACGTTCCTTCGGTCGCTTCGTCCAGTGATATTCTCTACCGCCTGGCTGCGCTGCCGGTCTCCTTCTTCACCTTCCTTATACAGAGCGAGAAGAAGTATGCGACAGAGCGGCTATCGAGCGATGAAATTCGTCTTCCCAAACACTTATTTTTTTTCAAGTGTGTCTCATAGCGTCTGCTTTCGCGGTGCCCGACCTCTTCATCTCGTGTGTCAAGCATCGTACGCCAGATCCTGCACCCTCACAATCCCGCTTCCCCATCCCATTGCCACGATTCCGGCACACGGGGCATTCGGGTTCCAGTCAATCGTCGTGACGGCTTGTTCTTCTTCAAACACGGCTTCGCCGTTGCCGATTTCCTCATTCTTGTTCTTCTTCGCCTTTTTCCCGCTGGGTTTGGGGTTGCCCACTTCGATCTTCTCGGGCTTGAAGCCTTCGTGGAATCGAGACATGCCGGGTCGGACATCGCGGCCATGGTAGAGGTCGAGAGCCCCTTTCCCTTCCCCCTCCTGCCCCTGCTGCTGCTGCTCCTCGTCCTCCTGCTGCTGCCGCTTCTCACCCTGCCTCTCGTCCTTGTTTTGGTCCGGCTGCTGTGACGACGGGTCCTGACCGAGCTCCTCCTCCGTGAGTGGACGCCAGTCGTACTCGCATATCTTCTGCATATACGGGCCCACGGCTTTCCTATGGTCCGTGCGCCGATACGGGAGGACTTTACGCAGATAGTTCGTTGCCAGCACCTGACCTTTGGCGTTGCCGACGAGGATGCATGGATGCCAGGGCGATCCAGCCAGAGCCGTTGCAGCCCCACCCCAATGTGGCAGCTTCGCCACCTTCAGCAGGCTGGGGAATTGGCGGATGTGATGGCACGCGAGGAGCGTGGCGGCATTTCTCTCGACCTGCCCGTTTCCACTACGGTCGAGGACGGCGATGAAGGAGCGTGTGAAAGGCATGTAGACGAGATCTCGGTTGGGAGAACACGTTCGAGGGACAACGACGCGGTCTTGGTCGGGACTTCGGAGGTCGGTGAGGACAAGGTCGCCGGAGGCCGAGGCGCTGGCAACAAGAGTCGAGTGGGGGTCAGACGCTGAGCATAATGAGATGATGTACGTGTGGTGGAGTTGCTGGTGCATGTAGCTTGAGGGAGAATGGCCAGGATTTGTCTCCTCTGACAGGTCATACAGGTTGACGAAACCGTTTGCAGTTCCGAGCAGAAGGTCTGAAGCGCCGGCGAACGTCAACGATGTGAAGATGGTGTCGGAAGGAGGTGGAATATCAAGGGCAGACCGCTCTATTCGAAAGGTGCTCGTGTGTACTCCAGTTGGGTCGTCCGGAGGGAGTGGCACAGCAATCACGCGAGCGTGGCCATCGCTTGATACCGTCCCAAGAAGGCCGATGACCGAGCCTCTCGAGTCTGAACCGAGAGGACACCATTTCAGACGACGGATATTGCCCCATTCGGTTGCGAGCACGGCGACGAGCTTCGGCTCCCGTGTCATGTCCAAGCTCCGTATGCCTTTGCAACCTACTTCGGCCGTGTCAAAAGCCCATATGTGAATGCTGGAGGGATAGGAAGGGGATGGATGGAAGGCGGGCCGTTCGCTCTCACTGCCATGTGCCATCCTTCTTTGCTTTGATGTGCATCTCACAGTTACGGCGAGGTACTGGACAGGGCCTGGACAAGGCGCCCAAGCCAGACATTGAACTTTTCCGCCGACATTGAGAAACCAACCTTGGTGGTATGTGTCTTCGGTGGGTAATTCGGCATTCTGTGCGGTCCCCGTGCTGCGTCGCTTGTCCTCTACTGGCCAGGCCTTCCCGTAGTCCATGGTAGAGAGGTAGCCCAAATTATATTTCTTCTGCTTTGCCCACGGACCGAGGACGATGGGATGAGATGGATTGCCAGGCACCAAGTATTTCCCCCGTAATTCAGCCTCGCCGATGGGTGCCAGGACTTGACGGGCGCGTAGCGAATCACATAATGAGCTTGCTGGGATCGGGCCTCGCCGTTGTGCCTCTGAACCCACGGGTTGCTCACCATTTATCTCACAAAGCTCGTCGGACAGGGTGAGAGCTGTGAGCAACGTCTGCCGGCTGGGCAGTGTGATATCTTGGGCTCTGAGCCAAGTGTCTCTAGATCGGAGAGCACCAGACAGATCTTCAGCTCCAGGTCCAAATATTCCAGGGTATGCTGCTGCCTTGGCAAAGTCTCTCGGAAATTGTATGCCGCGAGATCGTGCCGTTTCGCTTGTGGGTGCAGAGAATGGTCGCGGTTTAGAAGGCCGGCTTGAACCGGCTTCATCGGATGCAATACTCATGTCTTCCTCGTCTTCTTGTGGGTTGTCAACATCTGACAGCGCGTTGGACGCTGCAGAGACCATAGAGTCGTCATCTCCGTCATGGTCAAGGGCGAGGTCGGCATCAGGAATTGCTTCGTCTTCTGACTCTGACGAAGGCTGGCTTTCGGGCGGACTCGAGCCAGATGACTCGGATGATTCGCGGAGTCTTCGCAGAGTCTCCTTGCTCCATCCAGCATTTGCATACTTTGAACTGGCCTTGCGTTGGCGACCAGAGCGACGGGGCTCGGCCATGACTGAGGATTTGTCGGGTGATATCAGTGTCGAGGAGATAGTACGTGGACTAGTAGCTTCCGGAGCATGGTGACAATATCTTCATCGGTGACAGACTGTCAGCCAGGCAGTTGTGTAGTGCGTCTTCGGACCTGACGTTGAAGGTGTCTGGGTTTGAAATCTGTCTTGCCAACACTGCGCCTCACGGACGAGATATTGCCCACGTCACGATATTTCAAGTGCTTCCAGCATTTGGGCTGCATAAAAGCTAGAAGAATAGCTTTAAGTGGCAGCGTACATTGACTTCACGCCTTGACGTAGAGGCCGAAATTGCAAATTATCTTTCAAAGATCGAGTCAACCAAGACGAGAAGTCGTGCGTGTGACGTACGTCATACGTTGGCATTACTCATTACCTACCCAGTACTGACTCGAGGCGGGGGAAGAGGCAAGAAATGCTTCCTGTCAGACAGGCGTCATACCGGCGGCGAATGTTACACGTGCATGTTCTGAACGCTGTGAGATTGCTACCACCTTGCAATATCGCTGGTCTGATTGTCCCAGCTTCACTGAGGTCACTGTCCTGGCTATCTACAGTATGGGAGAGGTACTACTTACCCGCGTCTCCTACTTCGGCACGCATAGCCCTTAGCGGACGAAAGCTTTTTCGATCTATTGATCGCCGGGAGACAGTAGCAGTAGCTTGAAGCCTTCTCGCCTCATGCCTTCGAACTCGCAATCACCTGTTCGCTTTTCCAAACAGAGCATCAGGCTATTCTTGCGGCCTCCTTTTCCTATCGCCTCGAGGGTGTTTTATGCCACAGAGTAGAGCAAAGGGCAACTCACGTGCCACCCCAATGATGCGTGCGCCCCAGTCAAGCGCATGCTCTTCCCACATCGCAAGTGAATCCTTGGCCAGTGCAGCCTGCGCCTCACTGACTTCCCTGCTGGCCATCTGAACCTCGATCTCGATCTGGACCAGGTGCCTCCACAGGGACAGCTTCGTGTTTTTCTCCCATTGCGTGCTGATGTCCCGCGGTCGCGAGCTCGGTCCCACCTCGTTCATGCTCTCGTAGAGATCCCAGATCCTTGTCCAGAGGCCGGCAAGGGTTTGCAGGGCTTGAACCCACCGACGAACTGCCTCGTACAACCCGTCAGCGTGAGCACACAGGCGGCCTTGCTTCTCTAGTAGCCTCTCGCCGATGTCGAGGTTGACGCGTCCACGCGCAATTCGGCGACGACGTCGGCGGAGATACTTCTCAGTCACTAGAAAGCCTTCCCCTTTGCTTCCTTTCTCTTTGTCCGTCCGAGCATCAAAATCAGTCTCACCTGTGGCAACCGCGTCTGCGTACTGTCTGGTCCGGCGGAGTTCGCCAGAGAGAAGTGCAACGTGACTCTGGTACGTTCTGAGGCAGCATTGGGCAGATGAGAGGAGATTTCGAGCGGCTGCGACGCGGGTCTGGAGGTTGCCGAGGTGAGTGGCACGGTCAAGACCATCGAGGGTATTGAGAAGGTGATTGAGCGCGTCGGGTTCGGCGTCAAGCTGAGCGTTTCGCTCTAACTCTAGCTCTAGCTTTGCCCTTAGCGTAGACTTGCCCTGCGGCAGCAAGGAGTCGTGACGAGGCTCTGGCTTCGACCTAGACTTGCCCAACTTGTGCCTGGGCGGCGTAAATTTGGGCGGATGTTCAAGCCTTGGATTCTCCTGGTGTTTCGACCGCGCGGATCCGGCGTCGTGGTGGGGCCGTGGGTTTGACTTCTCCTTGCGTTGCAGTGGCACGGATTCGGACACTGGCTCAGGCTCAGGCTGAGACTGAGACTCTGGTTTGGCCTCGGGCTTCAGTGGTGCGGACCGTGACTTGGACTTGGACTCTGGGTCGGGGATGCGGATGTGATTATGGTGAACCCGGGCCTGGTCGAGCCTCTGGCGCTTTGCCGACGGGTAGGGCGACATGACTATGTATTGATCTTGTTTCAAAGGAGAGTCAGTAGCACCTGACCACTGCGGTTTTGAAACTCAGTGCTGAAGGGCGGAGGAGATTTGATCAGGCTGTACTCGTAAGAGGTGAAACCTTCACCCTTTTGCTTGTGCGCGACAAAGACCCTACTCGCCTGGAGGTCCGGCAGAGAGGAATTGGCTCCTCGAACATCGTACACGGTGCGAGCTAGATCGCGGGGGCTGAGTAGATCTTCTTCCTCTGAGATATGGTTGCGTTCCGGTGGCATTCGGAACGGTAAGAACCACTCGCAGCGAATTCATCATGTTTGCGGACTGCGCAGAAGACTGCCTGGAGCTTCTGAGAGCCGCGACCTTCTCGCGGTCTGGTTTGCAGCAGCCACACCCTGCCACATCTCTTCGACCTTCCGCCCGGCTTGGTAAGCGAGAGGCAAGATGAAAGGGCGAGCTGGTCGGTCCGCATCTAGCTTTCGCGAGCAGTTTACTGGTCATATTGCGATCCCACCCATGTGAGCTCCGGATGGCAAACACAGAGAACACGGTTCGGATCAAAATGTTTGCTTCATGTTCCTGAGGGGCCAGTCGACCCGTCAGCTGATATCGATTTTGCGTTCCTACATCCATCCTTCTCCAAGCCCCGTTCATGAGATCCGGGAGATGTTGGCTATGAAGCTGCAGAGTCAAGAATTAGCGGTGTTGTCGAGGACCAAGACCCAAAAACCATGCGCCTTCCCGAATTCCTAGCCATGCCAAAAGAAATGTCACATGGTCGAAGTGCTGAAGTAGTAGTTGCTCCACAGAAACTCGTAATCCTCAATGATGCCTCCTGCCAGGTCCAACAAAGGCTTGCCCTTTAAGGCCTCCGCCGCGCCATGTATCCAGCCTTTGGTGACATTCTCGTAGAAGGCGCCTCGCATGCCCCACCAGGCCAGGTTCCAGCCGCGTTTCTTCAGTTCTTCGCGTTCCAGCGCGGACAAGCCGTTTCGTGCGCCACCCGGCACCCTCGCCGCAAGGTCATGCTTCGCCAGTTGGCGAGCAAGGTATTCGATCGATACGCCGACCAGCCAGGGCGTCCACTGTCGCTTCCACTTGTTGCCTTCATAGCCATAGGTACGAGCCACGCGTTGCATCAGAAGGGCATAAATCAGGGGACGCAAGGTATACAGCACTTCGGCAGCTTGGCCGCGCATCGTGGTAAGCCGGTGAAGGAGTTGTTTAGCAGGCTTCACATCGTCGGCCGTCAAGACATGATTAAGAAGGTATGCTGACACCGTTTCTGGAGAGGGCAGCGTAGGCAGCGTGAGTCCCGTCCGAGGCATGCTGTACGGCTCGGCGATAGACATGGAGGACGGCGCTTGTTTGCCCGAGTCCGACAGCGGCGGAGTCGGGACGCCTGCGTCTCCAAGGACGTTCTTCACGTCGAAATTGTCGGTCGTGAATTCCTCCTCCACAAAATCCTCGTCGGATTGTTCCGGAGTCACGGGCGCAAAGTCTTCTCGCAGCGGCATGGGCGGCGTGAGGGTGGGACGCAAGTTTGTCAGGCGCATCAACAGCAGGCGGCAGATGGCCTTGAAAGACTCCAGCAGGACGACCATCCGCCATCTTGACTTCTCTCCACCGCGCCGTCTCGCGATCATTTCCCATAGCAGTTCGGTATATTGTGCGACCTTCAGGACGGTGGCGATCTTGTTGTAGAGTGAGGAAGAAGAGGTCCAGAAAGTAGTATAACGGGCATGAAGAGAGGGTTTCGGTCCTTGCAGCGTGAGATTCTTCGCCTTGAGCACTGTCGGCGACAGCGCCAGGATGACGGCGCGGTTCTTGAGGATGTGGTCATGGTAGATTGATAACAGCTGAACGAAGGTGTGCACCGATTCCGAGGCCAGCTCGGTGTCGTGCAGCCTGGCGCCGGGCAACAGGTATGTCAACGAGCGCAGGCTGCTCTCGATGGTCGAGACCGACGACGAGTTCGATGCGACATAGTTGGAGTATGTGGAGGGCAGGTTGATGGCTGCTCTGCTCAGCTCGGCGGATGCGCTGGACAGGCAGTGGACGGTCGTGTGCACGCCTCGGCGTATCGACGAAGCCGCCGTGGAGGCCATGATCCCGGGCCAGGCGGTGTCGTAGGAGATGGCACTGGCTTCTTTCAGACTACATTCAGCCACGGGCGATGAGGGATACGCGACGGGCGACGGCGATGGGGTGGGTGATGGACTGCCGGAGGGGGATGAGTGAGGGAGTGAATGGCGGGTTTGCCAGCGATAACACCGACAGGACGTCTTCTCATTGGCTGCCGGTCCGTCTAAGAATTCAGCCTCGGCATCTGCCTGCGCTGGCATTTACAAGAAACCCAGGCCCTAGAAACCTCCCAACCTGCCACATCTACATACCTCCCTCCTGGACCGTTGTCATTCTTCACGTCTGGAGCGTATGCGCCTGCGCCTGCGGCTTTGGATCGCACTAAGGACAAAAGAGCTGTAGCCTTTCGGGGTAAAGGGTTGGCCACGCTGGCAGCCCCCGGCTCACTTCGTGCGCACCCCGTCGTGCCCGTGTATCCTGGCCAAAGGCCTCCTCCCCGTGCCCTTCCTGCGCAGGCGGGGAAATCCCATCTTGCCATCTTCCCATCTGTTCACCTGTTCCTGCCCCTGCATGAGCTGAGACAAGGCTCCTGCATCGCTGCACCGCAGCGCGAACCCAATGAGGCTGGCTTCCCGAGCCAACCTTGCCAATCTGCACGGCTTAATCCTTCGCCTCGGACCTAGTCTCGTCTCGATCTCGTCGTCTGTCTCGCCATTTCTGCTGCTCATTCCCACTACTGCAGCGGGGCAGGTTTTGACGGTGGGACTGAAAACACAAGCTGTCCATTCGGTCAGTGAGACTGCGAGTCCAGCTCGTGCCGGCCGCCGTCTCAGGCGCGCCAAACATCCCGACAAACATTCTTCTTCCCCGCCTTATTCTAGTCTTTCCGCGCGATAGTAGAATTCACAAACTCTGTTGCCGACGACTTCTACGGGGCCAAAGGCAATAATTATGCCACCCGCAAAAGGACCCAAGCGTAGCAGCGGGCCGTGGATTTCGTCTCGCGTCCTCAATTCATCATCGCCGATCGTCCGCACCGACATACACGCCTTTCTCGTCGCGGCTATCTCGGGTTGGAACGTCGCCAGTGAAACCTACACGGAGGTGGAGAAGCGCTCGCTGATCGATAGTCTGCCTCTAGCCTATCGCAAGTACGAGCTTGATGATGAAGGGCGGCTGAAGTGCCCGCTTCCCACAGAGTTTGTGCTCGACGATCCCTACATCAAGGCCGCGACGCAGCGATTCAAGAACGACATCGGCGACGGGTACTACGAAAAGACATGGCAAAACCAGGCCCGGAGAGCCATGCACGATAGGCGGGACGGCAAGTTCGACGTTTACCTTCAAGAGCACGCGGAGGGAATCTTTGGCGACGCGAGTCTTGATCGAGACAACGTTATCGAAGGCGCGGGTGATGAGGACATGGAATCGAGCGATGGCTGTTGGAGTGAGAATACGGCCCAAGCAAAGACCACCGGACACGGCAAGCACGCAGTACCACCTCAGGCGTTGCGACAGAAGCGAAAGTTCTAAAAGGGATTCGCGCAATAACATCTTATCGAGCGGCGGGAGATTCTTTTCCACGGCTCGACACCTGTTGCCGATATTCAGTGAACCCCTAGATCCATTTCCTGGCAAAGCTACATGCTCTCGGCTTCAATACGACAACAGATCAACGACATAAAACTCGGAAGCCCTCGAAAGGCTGTGTTTCCTGTCCACATTACCACATCGGCCCAGCGACATAGACGAGCAAGCGAGATTAAACCATGCCTGACGACTCATTGCCCCGTGCTCACCTATCAGATGGCTACCATTCCGGTGTTAGGGGCCAGCTGAAGCAGTAGGTGAATTGAGGTTCTGAGCAAAGGAGCCCCGGCGAGCGATTCGGGACCGTTTTGTGAAATGGAATTGTGGACAATCCAGTGCGGTAGTCGGGGTTGAGGCATACGAATACGGAGGATAGTCACTGTTATTCTTCCTCGATGGCCCCAGTGCCATAATTGCAGGGCGACGGTGATGAGCGCCCTAGGATTACACAGCGCGCATCATACGCGCAACAAGAGGGGGAAAATCATTCATAGCCATCTACTTAGGGGGCGGCTGCTGCACCGTTCGTAGGAGTCTGACGCTTTCCAGGGAGAGATGTGATGGGACGCGGTGGACCGCGATAGTCGCCCAACCTGGGGGTGTGGGACATGCCGTGCTTCGAGAAGTTCAAGCCAACGGACAGGGTTCGGTCCGGAGCAGAGTTCGAGATGGGGGTCGGGTCTGGGACCGTCAAGCAAGTCCGTGCTGCGACCAGGAGCCTGCGAATCAGTTCGAGGCTGGGACAGGGGTGGATACCATTGTCCCAGGCTAAACGGAGCAAAGCACACAATGAATTATTGTTTGGACTTATACTTTTCCCTCCTGCGGCTCTCCGCCGTCAGCGACTAATTAGGTGCACGGACGCCCTGTAACGTTGTAGTAGCAGCCCATGGACGTCGTCCTCGCTCGCACTTGGCGGTTTCTCAACAGGAAGCACCGACGCATCGAACGGCAAACTTCTTTCCAGAGTTCTTTTGCCACGATTCCCCAGCACCTAGCTGAACGAGTGGGAAATGGTCAGGTTTGGAATTGCTACGTACCACCGTTTCTCGGCCGGCAAAGGGTTATCTCGATCTATGAATGCAAGATTAGGCGAGGTTAAATCCCGCCGAGGGGGCCCGAGCTCGTTGGGGGTGTGTTTGTGTGTGTGTGTGTGTTTTTTCTTTTTCAAATCTCCTGATTTGATGCTCAAGATGAGGCTGTTGCGGAAGCGGAATACTACTACTATCGCGCCCCAGAGTTTCTCAGCCAGACTAACCCTTGCCCGTGCAAGGGGGGCTGAAAGGTCTCCATGTGGCACCGAATCGGATTGTACCCGGCCGACGCGATGGGGCCCTTCTGGCTAAAGAGACGAGGATGAGGAAATACTTACTCGTACTCATACCACATTAGTACTGCGCCAAGGGTTATTCAGAGTTCTACCTTCGGAATCTTCCAGCCTTCGGGAGGGCGAAGGATGGTGGGTGGAAAGACCCTGGCATACCAGCCGATAAGTGTCCCATTAGGAGACGGACTGCGAGTACTCCGCAACGTCACAGTCCTTGTGGGTGTGAGATGGACGGAGGAGCGGATGGGAGTCTTGCGCCCAGAAAGATCAAAATGTGATCCCGAGGACAAGGCTGTTCCATTGTTCCAGTCTCGAACTTCGGCCTCTCCCTGGCGAACGAACTAAGTGGGAAGCGAGAGCGACCAGGTCGAAAGAAGGCAAGGCTAGCCAGTTGTGGTTTTCTATTGTTTGTTCGCCTGGAAATCCTTTCTGTACTCGTAAGGCGCGTCTGCTGTCTGCACCCCTTCGGGGTAAATTCGACTCGTACGTCGCCACGCTTGACTGGCCTGACCGGCTCTTGCCGTGCCCCTTTATAAGGGCCCTCAGGCGGTGGGAGAGCGGACCGGGTGGCGCTGACTGGTGGGATTCCAGAAGACCCGACAGCGTGGTCCAATCGTGAATGCGATGCCAGTTGGGCAGACGAAAAATGACAGGAAGGCACCAGGCTGCTAGCGATTGGATCCAACAGGATTCAGGAAGAGCGGGCACCCAATACCAGAGCTAAAATGGACGAACAACTGGCCCGCCGCGAGACCAATGCAGTTAGTCGGACGTGTATGGGGCTGTCCCAGCCGGAGGACAGGGGTCGCCTTCAAATCAGCTCCTAGGGGCAGGGTTTGCCCAACGGGACTCCCACCACCAGGTGTTTGCGCCGACGCTTCTGAGCAAAGCATCACCGTCGCACACTGGCTTGGATGCTGAGATTGTCGACGCCAGTCACGGGCAGCCACCGAGCTCAGTCACGGTTGGAGAGCGATCCGAGGTTCGACAGCAATCAAGAAGTGGTTCATGTCAGTTGCATTGCCGACATGCAAAGACTGCAACACCTGTTCCCTACATTACAGTAGCACGAGCGATGAAACCAAGACATTCTGCATCCTCGGCATTTCCACGCCCGATATGCTGACCGGGGAATCCTGGTCTCGGTTTAACGGTCAACCGCCTTGCATGCTGGAGATGTTTGGCACCTGACCTGGCTCCCAGCCTGCCACAGAATCTCCTGTGGTCGAAGGCGAGCTCACAGGAGTACCTCGTAATTGCCTCCGTCGGCCAGTGTTTGATCTGTTCGTGCGCCGCCTATATGCAGATTCTAGCTTCGTGCGTTGTCATGCCCGGGGGGGAAAGGGAGGAGATGTCAATGACTTCGCTCCGGCGCTGCCGCGGTCACAAGATTCGCGCTGTGGGAGCTGCAGCAGAGTGCAGTTTCAAGGCAGCCAACAACGAGCAGCCGCCATCCGCTCACTCGATCATGATCGTCCAGACGGGGGGCGCATTTCTCGACGAGGCATGAATAATCGTGCTTGTCGTCTGCGAGTGCCAAAGTGCGGTCAACTCACCGCCACCACGGCCTCACCGCCTCGGCTCAGAGCCAGCCGTGATTGTCGACGACTCCCAGCACTGTGATTCTTGATGCCAGCTATAGTTGTCGCGCCCGTAGGTGAACATGACGTACCTGCAGTGCATGTTCCCCGTCGTGATATTCGAGACTGCGCGTGTCTGTGTGACACGTCCAGCTTGTGGGCCGGGTGACACGAGTCCAGCGGATGTTGAGACGGGCCCATGTATGTACTATGTATGCAATGAATTCGTCATGCACTCCGGGGAAGACTGACTCGGTTTGTCACACGGCGGGTTCCAGTCTGCCCTTGATGGGGGCTTGTTCTACGAGTAGCGTGCAGGATTGTCAGATCGAGCGCATGTTTGACAAGTCGCTCCCCGTCCGCGGTCCTGACAGTGCCTGACAGCCAAGGACATGCGCGCTTGATGGAGGCCTGTGGATTTGGTCGCTGACTATGTGCTAGTGTTGAGTGTCTGGAGGTTTCTGACCAAGACGGCGACACGTCAGTTGGCTGCAGGCCGGCGTCTGAGAGCGCGGATGCCGGTTGCAGCGCAATCGTCGTTCCAGCGTCCTATATCATGTCAAGCCACCTCAAGCCGTCACAAGCCATTGCCCGCCGTGCTGGTGCTCCGCTATGCTGCTCTGCGCCCTAGTGGGATCCGAAAAAGACTTTGGGCCGACTCCCCGGCTGACCTAAGAGTTGGTCGGCGGCTTTTCCATGGCTGGTGATGGTTGTCGACCCTGCAATGGCGGTTTCGGACTCTGCGCAACAGAGTCCCCAGCGCCGTGATAAGAGTTTGGGCGAGGGAGAAGCGACCGCTATGTGCCTTCGCGTCAACACCAGCTGCGCTCGACTCCGGCCTCCTCCACTGTTCTTGACCGTCACTTCCACTCATCACAGTCAGGAGCTGCACCAGCGCGACTAACTAGGATACACCTGTCGGCCAGAAAGAGCGGCGGGGACTTGGTACACTTGGACGGTGGAGGGCGTGAGAGGAAGAGAGGGAGCTACTACGAGGGCCTCTCTAATTGGCACCTCGTATACACGTCTTCATCTCGACCGGCCGCCAGTGAGAGAGTCCTCTGGCAGCTCCCGTCGACATTATGTGAGTTTTAGACTTCTGCCACCAACGGTGGCATGGACGAACCTCCCAACAACATCCTGTGAACCATATCCTACTATGCTCCTTCGAGTCACTTAGGCATTAGTTCGCATATATTGTGGGCTTTGGCCGCCATCTCCTGCAGACGGTGTTTGACGCCATGATGCTTCGCCGACTGGCAGTAGCGCAGCGTAGCTACCGTGATGCTCCATCCGATGCAAGCCTCTCCCTGGAAAGGTTCGAGCGCTGGCCCCAGCACGACGAGAGACTGGGATGCTGGGTCGCTCACCCCTTCTGGATCTTATGCAGGCATCCACCGTTAGCGCGAGGCCATAATGGCACCGCGAGGGGGATGGATCCCTTTCCACTTTTCTTCCCCCGTCCCGCCCGGCCCAAAAGAGTGAGAGGGACGATGATATCAGCTGCCCTGTGCTGGGGCAGTTGTTCGAACAGGCGCGAGGGCCGGAAGTAAATCGTGCAGGACGCCAGCAGCCGCTGCGGGCGACAGAAACATGGACCAAGCCAAGGCGAAGTATCCAGCCAGGCTTCTCGATTGTTTGCGCTGCCTGCCTGCCTGCCACTCCCGCTGCCACAAGCACAGGCCCGGGAATGGATGTGGACAGTGGGTTTGCTCGTTAGTGCTCAGGGCCTTTCCACTCTTTGCCCACTTCTGTCGTCGGATCGATCTGTGGGAAGCAGACAATTAAAGGACAGCCGCTGCCCGGACGGGCCCGCCTTCTTGACCGCTGCTTCCAAACTGGAGTTCGTGCGGTATATATCCTGTGTGCTGGGTGAACAATGCTCTTGTGTCGAGATTGCAAGCCGACCTACAGGCATTGTGGTGCGGCCACTTTTCAAACTATTTGACCGTAGAAAGTTATCGCCTACATAACCACAAACCCCCCTCCCCCCCGGGTGCGCTTTTCCGAACCCATCGGCTTGGAGTCTATTGTCTGGAAACGCCGGCGCCCTCGCTCTGGTCTCGCCAAAGAAACAACCCGCCCCGTACGCAGAAGCGAGGATTCTCCTGGTATTAGTACACCACTCCGTCCTCACCTGTGCTCGCTTTCTCAGCCTGATCCCACCCTGCCCGACTCCTGCTGTGCCTGTGTCGTTCTTGCATTGTATGGCAGCTCCCGTTGACCTCCGGCACCCGCTCCCCCACCGCTGCTCTCCAACCAACAACGTCTCGTTCCAACCCTCACCGTGGATATCTCGTCGCTGCTCAAGCCGAACGACGAGGACGACGGTCGGTCGACGAGCTCTCCCGCCTCAGTATCTCGCTCAGAGTCGGTGCCGTCGAGCGTTGCCACCAGTGTGGCTCCTCTGCCACCCCAGCCGCGGTCGGCTGTGCCGGCAAAGAGACTGTCTTCGACCCAGGACCATCCGATCCAGTCGCCGGCAAAGAAGCAGTCCAAGTGGTCTCCCGAGGAGGACGCGAAGATCATCCAGCTCCGCCAGGATGGTATGAAATGGGAGGACATCAGCAAGCACTTGCCCGGCCGCAGTGCCATTAGCTGTAGGCTGCATTATCAGAATTACCTGGAGCGTCGGAGTGAATGGGACGAGGACCGTAAAAATAAGCTTGCCAGGTTGTACGAGAGGTATGCTGAGAAACGTCGCACCAGATTGTCTTTCAGGGAGGGTGTGTCAAAGATGTCAAGATCTTGTACCACGATCCCGCCTGCCTCGTCACAATTTCTCCGAGTCGATGGTTTCACTGGCTGACTATTTCCCTTCCGCATCAAGGTTTCGAGCAGACATGTGGGCACGGGTTGCAGAAGAGATGGCGATGCCGTGGCGAGCGGTCGAGGCAATGCACTGGCAGATGGGTGAGCATGAAATGGCGAAGCGGGCTGGCGTGACACCGTTCTCTCTCACCAACCCTGCGAGCGGCCTCGAGTCTGCTGCTCTGCCCCCGAGACCACCACTGCGGCACGTCGGACCGCCCCCACGAGCCTTGCGACGAGAGTCCATGCCTCCCGAGACGAGCTTGCAAGGCCCTCAGCAGCTGCCGTCGCTGGCGGAATTGACGGCCGGACTTCCTGCGTTTTCTGCACCACCATACCACACCTCAGATCCCTTCCACCACCTGTACAACCACCCACGGGGCCGGAATGCTCCTTTCCGGTAACGACATGTTTTGGCGGGTTTGTCTTTCAGCGAAGCGTGTTTCAATAAACCCAGTACACAGTGAGGCGAAATGATTCCGGGTTTTGATGACGGACTTTGTGCTTTTGGCTGGGACATCCGTGCTGTGGCCGACAGAAAGAAGCTGTAATATAGTGATTTTGATACCCAGCATCTCTTACTTCCGGACCGGCCGCCGGCGTAAGGAGATAATGTGATCCAGTGACGACCCCGATTCTGAGCATGGCCATCATACGTCTCTGCTTGACCTTTAAGCAGCCACCTCTCTTCTCAGCAAATCTCGGTGGGAGCAGCGCGATGGGAGATCGGGTATGGTTCAGTCTTCGCGGGTGATGATGGCCCACCAATTATCGCGATCGTATCCCTCCTTGACCACTCTGCCCCCAGCGGCGATCGCATCTTCTTGCAATTCACCCTCGCGGTACAAGTGATAATATCGCTGGTAAGTCGTGGGCGTTGGCAAGCAGGCGGCATTGGTCGGGCGTCGAGAGCTATCTTTCGTCGTGGTTATCGTTGGGTTGCGGTCTTGCTTGAGAACCCAAGGCACAAGCACATCTTGTTCGTCGCCGTGATCCCATCCTCTGCGACTGTCCCTTTGTTCAAGTGCCCAGACAAATATCAACGCCCGACCTCGACCGCTGGCGGACCCCTTCGACGTCGCGGCTGGCTTCAGAGTTCTCAGTATTTCTCTTATGGCCTGGACCCTTCGAGCAGTGTTCGAGAGATGGTGTATAACGGCAATCGATATGGCGAAGTCGAACGAATCGTTCGGATGAGGGAGGCTCAGGATGTCGGCTACAGCGACGCTGTGGGGTTCGTGTTGGCGAGCGATCTGGACCAAGGCATTCGACCTGGAAGGTTGTCAGTAAGGCAATGAAGGGGGGTCCCGCCCTTCAAAGTACCTGTCCGAGGCAATGATGAAGATATCCTTATTCACAGCCAAGTATTTCCCATTTCCACACCCGATGTCAAGGCCGGCCGATCCAGCGGGTAGATTTCGCAGGAATTCATCCACCACCGGCCACGGCTATCGCACTCGTCAACGCCATACTCGACAGACACCCGGGCCACCGCCGACGCACCTTGTATCGGGTCGAGGAGAAGTGTCCGGCAATGTCTTCGTAGACCTCATGCACATGCCGGTTTTCGTATTCTAGCTCGGTGTTCGCGCTGGTCTCGGCCATGGCGTCCCGTTCGCGGAACGTCGTCGCAGATCATCGATTCTGGCGCAGGGATTTTGGCAGCTCACGCGAGGCTGCGGAAACCACTGTCGGATGAAGAAAGAGGAACGGGTGATGTGTAGTACGAGTGTCGTCGCGAGTCTGGTTGCCCTTCACACCTGGTTCGTTGATGCTGTAACGTTGGAAGGTTTACAAGCTCCAATTGCGCACTCCGATCTCGATCTGCGAGCCGAAAAGCGGCCCAGATCCGAATATCCGGTGCACCAATTGGTGCCGACGCAGAACAACCTAATCGTCGACCAGGGTGTCACGGTATTTATGCACTGGTGCGGTCTTTGGAAACATGAGCAATACGGCTACCGCCCGCTCAAAGTACTATGCGTCTCTATCCAATAGTAAGGTCCGTATGATCAATGGCTTGCTTTCATGTACAAGCATGTGCGAGCATATAAAGCCTATTCGTGGTCATCTCGCTGTTCGAGACAAGCAAAACCCTCAAATCATGAATGGAGAATCGTCCACTATTCCTGTACCTAAAACATCTCAAAACACACCCGCGGCTGCTCCGGCGGGCAAAGGCTGGGTGCGACCATCAGAAGACGCAAAAATGGTGGTGAGACCGGAGCTACGGATCATCAACGCCAGGACGATCGCAAGTAGAGGTATCTGCACCAAGTTAGCCCGTAAGCGTACGAGAGGTGTACGGAAGAAACATACCCAGAAGAAGAACAATTTCCGATCACGACTAAGCTCGACTCTCTCAATTCGATTGCTGCCAGCAGCTGCGGCTTCGAGAGAGGATGCACTTGATTTAGACCCTTCTCCCAGCGATTGTTGCTCGAAATGGAGATCGGCCGCTGCATCAGCAGCTGCCTGTAGCGTGGAAGTCTTCTTAATGCTCCAGTCTCGTTCGGTTTCTCTCTCTTCAGGATAAAGATCGCCGTACGCCGGAGGTGATGACGGCGCGGGGGACGAGCTCCCTGTCAAAGTCTCCCACCATCCCTCCCGATGACTCGGTTGTTGTCGAGGGCTCGGACGCTGAGGGAAGAGGGCGCTCACTCGGCGAACCATGGGATATGCCTGGTAGTCCTGCAGCGCAGCAAGAGGGCCATTCAAGGTGGCAAGGCTGGGCATAACCGACTGCGCGCTCTCGTTGAATTGTTGCAATTGGGCAACCAGATGATCTCGCCAGGCTAGCATGAACGCCGATGGTGCTACCGCTGGTGGCGGATCGGATGTATCGTTTGCAGAGTATTTGGACCCCGGAGACGCACCCGGCTGCACACTGCCTCTCCGCGAGTGCGGGACGCTAACAGTTGGCATCCGAACGATCTGCGACCGGGGGAGGTCCGGCTCTTCTGAAGAAGCCCTTGTTGGCGTCTCGTCGTCAAGGCCATCGGAGTCGTCAGTGTCCGTAGTTGCGTAATGATTCGAGGCATTTTCCCAGAATGAGCGCAGAGAAGACGAGCTCCTGCTATGCAGTCTCAGAGGCGTCCCTCCAGCACTCCGTGATCGATACCGGTCAACGGTGGTCATTGTTGCTTGGTACGCTAGTAATGACGTCGCGAGATCTGCAGGAATAAATTGGCGGATGCTGCGAGCCTGGTGATTGGCACCAGCCAAGCGAAGCCGATGAATCACATGTGTGTGGCCGTTCATTGCGGCGTGGTGCATCGGCGTATGACCATTGTTGTCGACCATGTTTGGATCAGCGCCTCTGGATAACAGACCCGCGACGAATCGGGTGAGTCCCAGTGACGAGGCCAAATGCAATAGCGTGAGCCCAGACGGGCGTTGTAGTTCCAGTCTGGGCGCTCTGAAATGCCTTTGATCACCCATATGCTCCAGGAACTGTAACATCATACCCTCCAGCTCAAGTGAATCCATTGACGCTCCTCCAGCGTGGCGTTGATGTCCTCCGCCCATGCCGTAATTGCCGTGTCCGAGCCACATCGAATGAGATTGCCCTTGAAGTAGCTGCTGGGCTGCAGAATATGGGTCGTCAGTCGGATGCTGCAGTTGCTTGCCTAGTGTTCGCAATGCTAGCCGGAACATTTCCAACTCTCGGTCGTCGACGTAAGTGAAAAGTGATGGCCTGGTTTGAGATTGTTGTGGCATCGTAGAGTATTGAGGATGGTCATGCTTAAATACAACAGGGACAATCCCCGGTTGCAGGGCTGGAGGGGCAATGCAATTCAAACACTTTTCTCCCCAGAAGGTCGTGGTCGTGGCTTCGGTGTCACCAAACATTACCTCAAGCCCCTGATAGAAGCCATTCCCCAGAAGGGTGACTTCGGTTCCTCCAGTCACGGATCCTTCTGCAGGAACTAACTTGTGTATCAGCGGTGACGGCCGTCGTGTAGGCTGGCCCATAAGCTGATTATTGACCGCTTGGCCAAACGCAGCATCAGCCGCACCGAAGCTGTTCCTTGCAGAGCCTGGGCTTCCAGGCCTGCTCGGCTGCCGAGATGGCGGCGCTGATATCATCACTTGACGCTGCATGTTGTCGTGGCTGACCGAGCGGTTGATGTTGGCAGCAAAGGAAGGGTCCACACCATTGGGCGTAGGAGGACTGTTGCCATAAGGAGCTGGACGTGCAGCAGGAGGCACCGCGAACGGCCGATCGTGTGGTCCCATATAGGACGTCATATTAGGAGCGTATGGAGATGAAGCAGCGGTATTAGGCATCGTAGAGGATGGTGGATGCGGGTGCGACGTGTCGAGGCGGGTCATGGTCAGTCCAGAAGGTAATTTCCCAGAACCACTCTGTTTCCGGCGTTTGATCGTAGGACCTGCGGGACCACTGGGAGAAGCAGGCCGGGAAAGATTCCGTGGGGTGAAGGTTGAGGTAGTCTGAGGCGGTATGGCCGAGGGGACGGCGAACGGGGTGCTGGTGGAAGTCATGGAGAAGTTGGGATTGAAATTATGCTGCAGTGCGTGCAGATCGGTCATGGAGTAGGACTGTCTTGACATTTTCGAGTTGAGGGCCTGAGCCTGAGGTTGGTGCTCATGTTCGTTGGTTGAAAAGACTCCAGCACCTGGCAATTGCTGTCCCGGAGTTGGTAAAGGTGCTGGCTGATTCGAAACGGCGGATGGAGGATTGTGAGTTTTGTGGTCATCGGTAATCATGATAGGATTTGTCAACGCCTGCGCAATGACCTTGTCCCGGCAGTCCTTGATTGTGAATATCACTTGAAAGCCCATTTTCTCGTTCTGGTGCCGGCAATAGCAGGCTATGCGCATTGGGAGCTCGACCTGTACGGCCCCGGGCGCCGTAGACGCCGCACTTTGGCCCTCTTGGCTGCCGGTGTCTCGAGGAACGTCTACCCATTCCTTGACTTCGTTGGTGTTGAATACAACGACTCTCCTCTCTTCGTCTTTCTGGAAGAGCTCCTCCTCCTCCGGCTTTTTCTGCTTCTTCCTCGAAGCTCTTTTTCTCTCACGCTGTATGCAGCCAGCGCAAATTTGAACTTCGCCACCATTCAAAGGTTTGTCCTCGTCGTCTCTTGAGGACTCGGACTCCATGGAAGAAGCCGGGCTCGGTCGGGTATACGGGCCAAGCTCTTCACCCCTTGCGCGCGCCAACGCTCGCTGCAGTTTCACCTTGTCCTGCATTGCGCTCGTACACACCAAAGAAGTATAAAGTTCCAAGATCTCTGGTGATCGGGCAACCTCTGGCTTCGCTAGGAATTTGGGCTTCGAGACCGTATGCCTGGGCAACCTCAGTTTCTTGGCGCCGGTTGGAAGGGAAGAGAGGGTCAACTTGATGGGTATTTGAGTCTCGACGCGCGACTTGAGCGACGTAGGATGCACCGTCAACGTAGGCGATCCCTCGGCCGAGTTGATCGTTGACGGTGGAGAGGAGATGTCTTTGGTGAAAGTGGAGGGAGTTGTGCTTGACTCCGGGTCGAAGCTGAATGTGGCTGTCGAAAATTGCAAGTTGGGCGAAAAGGTCGCGTTGCCGGGTGAATCTCCATTCATGGTGATGTGATTGAAAGTTTCTTCCAAGCCGGATGATGGAGAGTGCTTCGTCCAAGGTGACTGAGCCTGGGTAGCTGGGAGCATAGCATTTAGAGGCGAGGCTTCTCTTGATCCGGCAAAGAAGAATTGCGGTTGCCCAGTGGGTACTTGCGTCGAGTGCTGCTTGCCATAACCCGAGAAGTTTGTCGGTCTGCCAAAGGACTGGTTTACCAGCGGGGTCTTGGTATTCGGGACTTTATTTATCATGTCGAGCCCGCTTGGAGTGCTGGCAGCTGTCTCGAAGTCAAAAGCCGAGGCCATCTGCTGGTTGCTGGCCTCAAAATCCGGGTCCATACCAGCCATTGAAGTGTCCCCGAATAGCTGCTCATTTGCCGGAATCGAAAACCCGTTTATTCCACTTCCCCAAGTGCCTTGAATTGTGCCATGCGCAGGAGGAGAGGCTGTCGAAGCAGCCGACATGTTGCGTTCGTCGTCGGCAGCCGAGTCGGACGATGTGCTGCTGGAACCAGAGGCTGACCCCCGCGTGCCGCGCGCAAATGCGCCATCGTGGGAAGGCGGGCTAAAGGATTCGGATTCTCGTTTGATCGTGAGATCACTTGGATTGAGGAAGCCTGCGGAGAGGCCCGTCTGCTCGACATCGGGAGCAGGCGTTCCCAAAAAAGTATCGAAGTCCTGCCCAGCAAATGAAGGAGTCTGTCCCAAGCCAGTCTGGAAAAGATACATGTCGTCGTCGTGAGCCGTCGCCATGTTGCCGCCTGGCTTCTGATGTTGGAGGCCTTGAGTTTATCTGTCACCGCAACGCCCCTATGCCATCTCTTGCAACGCTCGACAACAACTAAACCAAATCCCGAAGGTGCGTCGTAGGTCGTCGGAATCTGGGAACCTCGTTGCGTCGATGGGGTGGTCTGCACGGAGCTCGAGCAGGAGACGTTTCTCGCGGTACCGCTTTGTGCGATGTGAGCTGTGGCTTGGTGGGGAGTCGCGGACCGATCACGTCCTCAAAGGCGGCGCCAGAACTCAGCGACGGATGCGCTATTAGATCGACATGTAGCGAACTAGTCGATTAAATCGAAACATACACAGTATACAGCTGAGGTGGCAGGACGTGAGGTGGCCGGTGATGAAAGAACAGAGCACTCGCAGTGATGATTAGTGAATCTGGCTATGCTTAGAACGGAACTCGATCAACCTTGCGGAGAGGCGGAGTTCTCTGTGGGCATTTCCAAGACCCTCCGGGCAAGAGGCGCCAGAGGGAATTTACGCCTATCACCTCTAACCTGAGGGCGAGCAAGTACACCTAAAGCTGCAGCGCTGCAACACTCCACCGAACCTCACCAAATCTCATTTCCCTCTATCATTTGTAACGAACACAGCGCGACCGTGTGCGCCAGGGCTGATGCCCGTTGCCCGACTCTGTCCCGTGAGGAAGCAGTCATTGATCGTCTAGCTACTTCGCATATTCGCTCCGCCTCCATACCCTCACCTCAAACGGGCGTCATATTTGCAGCGGCTGGAAACGCGGAGCAAGGGTCTCGCGAAAATTCACCATTTCAATTACAAACGAACACTCCCGAGCGTGGCAAAAGCAAGCTCGGCGCCAACGCAATACGAAGTACATGAAGAAGCTGTCACACTCTAAGCGGAACACATCAGTCTCTTCATCGACGGACCTTAGCTATTAATCTTTTCTGTCTCATGGCATTTCAGGCGGCGCGGCCGATGTCTGGCAGTTCGCCTGGCCTTTGTCGACGTTCCCATGCAAAACCCTCGAGCGTTTCCAATTCTCGAGATACCTCCGCTTCGAGTCTCGAGCAATGGCCAAATTTCCCCATACGTTCCTCGCGCCTTTCTTATCAGTGAACCAGCCTCTTACAGCTTGTCCTCTCTCCTGCAGCCGTTGCGCAACCCCATATCCCACCCTGTCCACTCTTTTACGTGCTTGACACGGGTGGCACAACACCCCGGGTGAGGTCTCGCCCTCCGCCGCCTCCAATTACTGGGGCAGACTGTGGACACATGGCGCTTCATCCCCTCTTAGATCGCCAGACCCTTTGAAGAGACGGGTAAATACTGGCGGAGCCAAGGCCTACGATGAAAACACCACGAAAAAGCTTTTCCAGACTCCGTGCAGTGCTTCGCTAGAGCCTCGTCTCTTGAAAATTTTTACTTTGTTGCTGTCTAATAGGAATGGCGCAAGCTCGTGGCATGATGTTCTCTCATGGGAGTGGTGTTTCCGGCCACATCAGGGCACCGCTCTTCCCGGAGTCCACTGGCAAGATTTGTCCAGTGATGTTGCCTGAAAAGTTGTCGCTGGCAAGGAACAAACAAGCTCTTGCAACGGCTTCAAGTGGGACGGCCTGCTTCAACGCCACGGTCGCTTGAGCCTCGCGCCACAAGGTGATCGGATCGTCTTCACATTCTTTCGAGAATTGCTTTGTTGCAACGGGCCCCGGGGCAATGGCGTTGACACGGCATCGAGGATGGATGTCGACTGCGTCACGGGCAAGAGACTTGACAAGCCCATATTGGATTGCCGATTTGGAGGCTGCGTATGCGGCGCAGTCTGCCACGCCAAAGGTGCCTGCCTCGCTCCCAAAGAGAATAGCCGCGATATTGCGACTTTGATCTGATGCCTGGCTCGTGATGCCTCGGAGCCAAGCGCGACAGGTCAAGAAAGTGCCCTCGACATTGACCTTGAAGATCCTCTGCCACTCCTTCAGTTCCATGTCGACGAGAGAATCGTGTTGACAGTAGGACAAATCGACCCCGGCTGCCAACACGCAGGTCGTGATCGCCCCATATCTTTCTCTGGCCGCTTTCATCGCTGTCTCCAAGGAAGCCTCGTCTGTAATGTCGGCCTGCTGCGTCTGAAGCCGTGCATGCTCAAAGGGCTCTCGCGGGCTGACGAGGTCAAACCCTGACACGTACGCTCCCGCCGCCAGAAAAGCTCTAACAAGCACGCTGCCTATGGCGCCAGAGGATCCCGTGATCAATACGTGAGTGCCCTCAAGGCCTAAGCCGACATCAAACGACAGCGCAGCCATGTGGAAATCGACGATCGCAGGTGGGAGGACGGACGGATTTGAACACTCGGTAATTGAGATTGTCAAACTCTGTTGGTGGTGGTGCAGAGCTAACGGCCGCTACGATCACATCCGGTCCCGATACGTACCCCTCTCGACAGCGCGCGCTAAGTACCTCCGCTCCACTTGCCAGCTCAGCTAGATACATCAGTCCTGTGAAAGCTATAAGAGTTGTCGTCGAAGCTGGTGCTGGGTGGCCCTCCCTCAACCGTGTATTCGCTAATCCGACGTCGCATCTGCCATCGACCATGGCAGAACCCAAGAAATTCGACCTTGTCTACCGTGGCACCTATGGCTACGACCTGCTGGGAAACGTCTTGTTCGTGCTAGGGAGAGGACTTGATCCTCTTCTTCAGCGGTACATGTTGACTAATTCACCTCTACCACGAGTCGCGTCGGCTCTTGGCCTGCGTGCTTCCGTGCCTGCTGTCCCCGGCGGCGCTCCCCTGTCGTCGACGGGCCTGACCCCATTCCAGACGGTCATATGGTGCATGTCAATCGGCTCCGCGGCAAAACAGATCTTCTGGAAATTCGTCGTTGCAAGAGAGCCCATCTATCCCAGTACAGCATTCGCAATCAGCTTCTTCAACACCCTGCTCAACACCTTGAACACGCTGGCGTACAGCGCTTCTGGGAGCAACCCAACATACTTTCCACCCTGGAGTGTCTACGTCGGAGCCGCGTTGTACATCACAGGCATCTTGACCGAAACCATCTCGGAATTACAACGAGACAGCTTCAAGAGCGACCCTAAGAACGACGGGAAGATCTACACCGGAGGACTATTCTCGCTTGTCCGTCACGTCTCCTACACGGGTTATTCGTTGTGGCGGGCTGGCTTTGCCATGGCAGCAGGCGGTCCTCTGTGGGGGGTCTTTGTCGGGGCGTTCTTTCTGAGGGATTTCGGGACGAGGGCTATCCCGGTATTGGACGAGTACATGGGGAAGAAGTATGGCGAGCAGTGGAAGCAGGTCAAGCAGAAGGTGCCATATGCCTTAATCCCCGGCATCTGGTAGAGAGGGGCCTCATTGTCCGGGGTGTGGTCATGATTGCGTTCAGCGAGCAGGAGTTGGCCCAATTCGGCCTTGATAATTTTGAGAATGCCTGAGGCTGTCCAAAGACCTTGAACATTGTCACCCTATCCGACCCGCCAGTTGTCTTGAAAGAAAAAGTGGCAGTGCTGGACCCCGGGGTCTTTTTCTTGACTATATATTTTCAGTATATTCCGCTGGTATCCTCCAACCTCCCAAAGTCGCCAGCGGTCAACCTAAAGATCATCCCATTGACGTTGGGCAACCCTCTGGCAAAACTGCTACCAAGTTCCAGTTAACTCGATGCAGATCGGCGTCTCGTGCCGCTCTTGTTTCGTGACCATTATCATTCATAAATTCGTGTATAGGTGGGGGACTCGAAACGGGAAGTAGCTTTTTGCAGACCTTCATCAGTAAACACCGGATGCGGTCTTACACGGTTCTGGCGGTCGGGCCAGATCGACTGCTCCTGCCGACGGACTCTTCGCTCTCATCGTAGCTAGGTAGCCCATCTTTGTTCCTGATTACATCCTCCCTCCTGCTCACCTCCTGACTCCTACCCCTCACCCTTCTGATCTCGAATGCGATCACGAAGAACAAGTAGAGCAAGAACATGGCGGCGGCGATGACACCATACGCAATCTTCGCCTTGGTGGATGTCGAATCGGTCTGGAAAGGACTGAACGATGCCAGTCGAATGCCCAGACCGCCGTTGATCATGGCGAGCACAATGAGAAGCCGCCCGAGCCAGAGGTGGGTGCGTCCCGGTGCTGTCCGGCCAGGAGGCTTGGTGGGCTTGCCAGAATCAACGTTCTGGGCGCGCTTCTTGTTGATGGAATGATGGATGGCACCGAACTAGTTTGGCGTTAGCTTTCGAGTCACGTTGATCGACGCACACTGACGGAACGCGTCGACACCTAGGTCTGGACTTACGATTGGTTGGAAGAAGGCCAGTGCCAGGATTGCAAGCCCGAGCTTCGGATGAGGGTCGTTCCAGACGTTGGAATACGGGTCCAGCTGTCGAGCAAGCCAAATGCCCATACCGGCGGCGACGACGTAGATGATATAGCTGAGGATTTGGCCGACAGCGTGAATCTTGAGCACAATCGGGTTCTTCAGGTTGAGACGGAGCAGGATCGCCAGAGACGGAATGAACATGACCCAGACGAGGGATGCCATGACCGCATGAGCGATGAGTATCCGGGCTGCCTTGTTGAACTGGGCAGGGTCTGAGAAGAGAGCTCCCTGGGAGATGCCGTTCGAGGACGAGCCGCCGCTGTCGCTGCTGCCACTGTCGTCGGATCCATCGCATTCTGTTGCCCAGGGCGGGCAGCCATCGCCATCATCGTTGGGGCCCCGCCATCCGTAGCCGTACTGAGCGTGGGCAGATGCCGCCAGCAACGCGGTGGTGTATAGAATGACTGTGATGCTTCTGGCCATGATCAATGCTCGACCTCGAAGAGATTTCTCGTGATCAAGGCACAATTCTCTTCAGCACGGAGGGACAGGCAGGAGAAGAGAGGGCGTGGAAGAGGGAGCTTCAGAGATCATGCTACATACCATGTGTCAAATGTCCGTGATCTACACCAGGGGCTGGAGGCCAGCCTCGAGGTGCGTGTCTGTGCCGCAGTCTGCGGAACAAAATTGCTGGGGCGCACGTATACCTCCGACCCAGAAATAGGAGCAGCGTCCCCCGGCCACAAATCAGCGTTGGGCATGTGCGGGCGATGAAGCTTCGGGCTTCTTGGGGCCGCGTAACGAGTCGGACAAGGGTGCCCGTCTGGCGCCGCTTGATTGGAGGTTGCGCCGGTAGCAGTGTCTGGCCTGAAACCGGGTGACCAATGCCCTCGCTGTGACGGGCTCAGCTGCCCGATGCTCCGACCTCGTCAACTACCTTTTGTCGACATCCTGTTTCCCATGCGCTGGACCTTGTCATCGTACATATCCGGCGACGTTCGAGGATCTCACAATGCACCATCAGGAACCCAAACCTGCGGAGGATTGGGACCCTAGTAGTGCGGATACTGACCTCTTAGTATAGTATAGACGCGCCTCTCGGGTGTAGCTAGTAGAGGCCAACTTTGCCAGACTGTTGGTGAATGGAATAAGTACGAAAAGGGTGGTGGCAGACGAGCGTTCAACTTCACATTGGTGTGTCGAGAGCGACAAGCTGTCCTGCCGGGTTGCAGAGCATCCGGATTAAGCTCATTTGACTAGAAAACGTCGCGACGCAAGCATGCCGCCGGCGTCAACCTCTTCGCGCTCTGTCGTTGATGCGCCGCAATGCTTGCTGGCCGCAGTGAATGAATGAAACTTTTCCCCCCAAGCGTAGCCGAGTTCGCCTCAGCCCAACCCCGTCCCCCCACGGTCTGTTCGGTTCACGTGTGATCTGATCCGCCCCGACGAGATTCCTCGCAATCTTTCTTTGCTCGTCTCCAGCAAATCCCTACATCGCAGAGACCATTTCGGACTTCCTCCATCGTCAACTGGTTCAAAAAGACCTTTCAACCAATCACATATGGTACACCCCAGGATGTTGAGCCGCCGCTGATTGTGGAAACTGAAAGGTTTTGGCGCAAATTGTCGTCATTTGCTTGAAATGTGTGTCGTCATGTCATCAGGATGCTCCATGCGAGATATCTCACATTGACCATCCATGGGGACCATATTTTTGCGTGAGTTGGAAGCGAAAGGAAAAGTGCTGGTTGCTTCGTCAAGGCTGTTCTTGCACGACAGCTAGTTGGGACAAGCGGATTGCAAGTGTCCCGGTTGCTTGCCTGAGTCATTTAGTCAGATACTGACATAGTCGAACGGTTCAGTGGTTCTCACATTTGTAGCAGATGCGCTCAGAGGTGGGCTCGGACGGGCAATCGCGAGAGAGATGACCTTGCTCGCCGCAGTTCTGCAGGCGATGTCAGTGCAAGGCGGATTATATTTCAGGAGGAATGGCATACGTAGCACTTCTGAACCCGTCCCTGCGTGCAATCCCTGGCTTACAGTTAGCGGGACAAACCCTTCTGTTGAGGCCGCCGGACGTACCGTGACATGTGACCAATTCCACCACAAGACTAGTCCACGAAAGTCAGTGTCGGTTGAGATGCGCATAAGAAAGGACTCACGTAGCAGGTCTGCCCGCCGCCCCCGCGGTTGTTGTAGCTCCCGCCTCCAAAGCCCGAGCCCCCGCTTGTACAGTCCCTCCGCTGGATTAGCTGATATCACATTGCAAGTTCTGAAAAATTGCCTACCGTGCTATGTGGCCCTGGCCACCACAGCGATAGCATTCTCGGCCAGCTCCACCACCATAGGCATTTCCACCGGCGTAGGAATTTCCACCAGCAGGACGGTAGGTGTTCCCGCCAGCGCTGCCCCACCCGCCGCTCGAGTCCCCAAGAGGTGCAGCCTGAGGACAGTCGCGAGCAAAGTGACCTTCATTCCCACCTGCGCACAATGAGGATATGTTCTCTCCCTGGAGGATTTTCTTTAGAAACTTGACTGACACTTGTAGCATGACTTTGGCTTGGGGGGTGCTGCGCAATCTTTGCTGAGATGGCCTTCGGCTAAGGGATGTAAGTATGCGACATTTCTGTCATTGAAATGTGCAATGTACCTCCGCAATTGTAGCTAGCGGATGTCAGTGAGATGAAAAAGACGAAACGCAAAGTCCTCGGATGCGGCGACTCACCAAGTTGGATTTCCCTTCTTAGGGCAGTCTCGAGCCTGGTGCGAAGAATCGCCGCAGTTGTAACAGCCTCTGTCCATGTTGTTGATTGGTATTCTTTTGTTAATCTGCGATCACCTGAAATTCATCGATCAGCGGTTTGCAGGAGAAGACTTGTGTGTAGAGGGTCAATATGCCCATACGCACCCGAAGAGTAATTTAGAGAGATAAGATGGAAACAGCACGTTCACGACCGAGTGGTTTTGCGCAGTGAGTGAGTGTTTCGTCAAAATTGTAAAATAATGGAGCAGCTGAACCTGCGCAGAGAGATGGGAATGTAACTAGCGTGGATTGGCAGAGATCCAGGAATAACTATTCGCCGATGTGGGGAGGTATCGACGTCATCGTCGAGGCCTGCTCGTACGAGTGCTCGAGGTGCTCGTACTAGTCGCCTGCCTCCCTGGCCAGATGAATCCCTCCCATATTGGCTCGCCTCGGCCCTTTCCATTGGGTTCCCAGTCACGGGCAAAAGTCATGGTGTCTTATTCGTCAACCATTCCTTAGTTGGATTACTTCGTACTGGTACTGGAGACAGTCTAGACCTCAACGACCCCTATGAGTGTTATTTCAAGTCACTTACCGAACCATTATGTGTCTTTGCATTTGGAAAGCGGCTGGAAGTCCCGTCCCGATTGTGCGCACCCTCACCTCAAAACCGAGGTTCAGCTCCTGACAATAACGAGCCGCCTACACTTTCAAGTCGAACTGTGTTGTGCTAATGGGAGAAAGAGGCAATGGCGAGGGTGGAAGTGGTAACAACCTCATCGCTCCTTGGCCCCATTCGGTTGTTTTAGAGCATCGGACCACGCCTTTGCCAGGCAGCGTTCGCCATATCAATAGTCTTGACAATGCTATCTGTTCGAGGTCTCCTTGTTTCCATTCGTCTAGTCGCTACGTAAAATCGTAAAGAGCCATGATCTGCGTATGGTCTGCTGTTTCGCCTAGCACCGCGACTTGGTGCTCATCGAATCCCACCCACCGCCTATTCAGTTCGAGTTCGCGTTTCACCTCATGCAAAGCAAGTCCCAGTCCAGAGCCTCGTCGGGCCAAGGCAGCTGCGATACTAGACAATGCCTCGACGGGTCTGATCTGAGTGCTTGTTTTGGCTGGAACGCCTGTCATTACGTTCTCTAATTCCCATACCCGAACTTCGTCTCCACGAGAGCTAATTGACACCGCCTTTCCCCTGTTGTTGACCTCTGCGCCTGAAACGGCAGAGGTATGGCCCCAGAGCCGTCGGCCTGGACTGATTTCAAGACGGTCGTCGTTCGAAGTCACGAGGAAACTCATCATGGTATTGTCCGCCAGCGTTCCGATTAGGTATGGATGCTCGTAGGAAAGAGAAGTCGGTGGACTCCTCATCTGAGGATGCAGTGGTAATGGCATGGAGCTCGTGAATCGCGTCGCCATGCTCCACTTGTTCTGTCGTACCGATTTCCGCTCTATGGTAGACTCAATTGTAGAGGCCAGTCTGCTCTCTAGGAATTGTCCAGCGGCGCTGAGTCGGATCTCCTGCAAACCCATGCACCACCCAGAATAGAGCCGCTGAAAAGCGTATGCGACCGCAGCAATGATGCCACTCGGCGTGTGTCGGAGAGATACCGATAGAGGCGAAAAGGAAGCATCAGACTGAAGCCGCGCGACAGTGGATATTTTTCCACCGCACGAAGTCTGCGTGGTTGCGGTACCCAGCTGGTAAATGCTCAAGAAATTTGTTTTAGAAACCGTCATTGCGTAGGGGTAGGCTAGGGAGACGGCTGATAGGGGTCCATCAGCAGATGGATGACTGGAATGGCGTTGCAATTGGTCTTGTTCATAGACGAAAATTGACCACGAGCCATCCTCAAAACCGAGCAGGACCTTGATCCGCCGACCCACAGTCTCTGCAGACAGACAGGTTGCCTTCGATGTCGTGTCAAGGGGGAGATGTGCTCGAAACGTCCTTGTCCCTTGGTTAGACGACCAAGCTCGAAGTCCCGAGGGGTCGACGGTGAATATGATGCCGCTTTGCACCTTTGCAATTACAGGGGGCGCAGGTGGGCGTGCGACTTCCAGTTCGTGGAGTGTCGCTTTGCCATTTGACCAATTTGTTTTTGTTTTGAATCGACTCTTCCAATCAATCGACCCATCGCTGCTTCCTACCACCATAGGCGTCCTCAGACGATGCCTGCGGAATGTATCGAGGTATTTCAATCTCCAAATCCCCCGATCCATGGCAAGGGCTCGCATCCGGCGCGACACACATTCGGCCTGTAGTAGTTCTCTTGTAGGCAGGTAGGAAAGGATGCGGAGGAGGATCTCGTCGCTGATATCAAGGAGATTTCGTCTGGTGCCGATACGACTCCGTTTTGCACGGACATTCTCTCCGTCGACATCCTCATCGCTCCTTCTTCGCTTGGGCATGTCGACAATGTTGCTTTGAGGTCGATCGGGATGGTGCGATGGTCTGGAGTTCGCCATCGCGGTGGGAGAAGATAGCCCAGGATAGCCTTTCAGCCTTGCCCGCTTGCCCCACCTTCCGCCAAGGCACTACGACGGGGATAAAAGCAGCGGCTGTGGCTCAGTACCAATACCCAGTAATTTTAGCCACCCTTGTCCAGAACTGGGTTTGGGCTCCACAGACGCGGTCGCTACGCAGGTCACCAAAGCACTGAGAGGCTTCCAACTACCTCCCCTTCCACCACACGCGATCGAAACAGACAACATGTCCAGCCCCGGGAGCCCGTCACTCATGTCGACGTTATCGTTGGCGGTTACGCAGAGTAAGGCCCTCCAACAGCAATTAGAGGACAGTCAAAGGATCATTGATCGCCTGAAGCGCGAGAATGAACAGCTCAAGCAAGAGGTGCAGGGGCTACGCCAGGCCCAGTCCGAATCGCAAAAGCCTCACCCAGATGTGACAATCCAACTTGACCAGCTGTTTCGGAAAGATGCAGAGAAGCAAGCAGAGATTGACAGTCTCAGAAAGCGTCTGGCTCAAGCTATGCGTACACGGACACCAAATGCCTCGTCGCCTACTTGGTCTGGGACCGAGCAATCGCCTACAAATGTGTCCCGCAAGCGGGCTAGAATCAGTAGCCACGGACACAGAGCATTGTGCGAAATTGACACAAATGTGTCGCCAGGCGGCCGCCCACAACAACAGAGAGAGTCCAAGGGAAAGTTCAGGGATAGAGCAACTGAGGCTATTCGAGTAGTCGCGGAGGATGGTGCCGAATATCAAAGTGACAATGAGAGGCAGCAGAAGACGAAAGCACCCACAGATCCCGGCAGCTCACCCAACCAACGTCTCCAGGCGTTGTTATCAGCGTCCAGCGTCGCAGCTCCAGTAGCAAGGAAAATGCCTCACCCACGGTCCATTAAGAAGGCACCCATTTCAGATAGAGGAACTGAAAACGACGAACCACTTAGGCGGCGTCCCCTACATTCGCTCAACCTCTCCCATTTCAAGGTCAATCCGAAGTATGCTGGCGGCCTCGACTTTGCGTTCCGGGAAGTTGTCCGAGACAAGGATGCGAGAAGGTGCTTGCCTGGCTGCAACAAGGCGGAATGCTGTGGCGCTTCATTCAAGGTGTTGGCGATGACGCTTCCTCCGGATCCAAAAGTATCCGAAGACGACCTCCTACTTGAATTTCTGGGACCAGGCTCGGAGGCGAAAATCAGCGGGCTAACACCACTGGCGCGGACCAACCTGGTGCATGAAGCTCGAGCAAAACGGCTAGCAAACGTGTATGGCAGGATGCATAGGGCGAACTTCGAAGTACCATCTTCGCCACCGGCTTTCTGGAGTGTTGATATTCCCAGCACCCAGGAGCAGGAGCAGAATCGAGAACCAGCTAGGCTGAAGGAAATGAAGGAGGTTGCGAAGCGATATGATGAGGCTATGAATGGTGGTCGCTGGCTATTCGCAGATGAATGAGATGATACCAGGACTTGAGAAGCCGGCCTGACCAGCTGTCGACATTACCGCATGCGTCCGCGTGATAGAGAAGTAGAATAAAGGGCGAGCTGGGCGAGGTTGATTGCGGGCATGGTATTTACAGACAAGTCCGAGCAGAGTTGCGTGCATCCACGTGGGCAAGGAATCCAGCACCAGGTGCTCCAGACGAGACAGGGCCATTGGACTCTACGACACGAGACTCTCTTCCTAGACTGTCATCAAGTCTCTCAAGGTCGCTGCGAGGCGCAAACGAGGGAGCTGTCTCTCGCGACTTCACTGTTACTATCACTACTCCCTGACCGCCTTGGCAAGATTGATTTCAAGTTCATCACACATTCTAACGAGGCCTTCTCCTCAACCTTCGCGTCACTCACTCTTTCCCGCCCCTGCTACTTCCTCCTCTTTGACACGTCAGCTGACAATCATGCTGGGCCTACCTCGAGCCCGCGTGCGACCTCCTTTCTGAAGGTCGCAGGCGCCGTGTCGGCGGATGCTACTTCAGAGCAATACCCCATTCTCTCATTTTCTATCGAGAATCACGAGATGGACAACCTTTCGAGGATTGAATTGGCGCGCGCCCTTCCACCAGAGCCCCGAGCCCCTAATAGCGTCCACTCCTCTCCCGCACCCAACCTTGCACCCCGAAACGACCGTATCTCTCTTCCACATAGGACCATGCCGTCCCGAACATCGACAATTGCTCCCACGGCGCCGAGGAGCGGAGTACAGACTGGCACAGATGTGCTTAACCTGGAGCGACTGGAATTCTCAGACGAGTTCAGTCTGAGATGGTACACGGACAATCTTGGCGCAGTTGTCCCAGTCAAGTACACTCCAAACAGGAAGTACATCAAACACCCCTTCCACAAAATTCTGGATCGAGCTACCCGGTATCACAATGATACGCGGCCTCCTGGAGTCGAGGAGGTGACGATCGACGAACAGCCGGCTTTCAGGACCACATGTCGACAGCTAGCATCTCTCATTCCTGCCGAATACTTTCCACTAAAAGGAGGCGATATGGTTCGATTCTTGGAGGGGGTTACAGGCTACACAAGAGAAAAAGCCGGCATGAATCGTTATCCTTGCACTCGAACGAAGCCCCGCCATTACCTAAACCCAACTTTGGCAGCGGAGACACCGTATCTCCCAAGACCTGGAACTCCTGGAACGCGTCGAACCATCAAGGAGGAACCCGATACAGACTCTACCACAATTGCCGGGATGACTGGATATTCAGAAGAAAGTGCTATCGATCTAGACTCGGACGAAGGAGTCGAGGCCATCTTACCATTGGTGGAAAGCCCGCAGCCCACCAAGCAGACCGAGAGCAAAG
Source organism: Phialophora tarda (assembly GCA_016109495.1). Lineage (NCBI taxonomy): Eukaryota > Fungi > Ascomycota > Eurotiomycetes > Chaetothyriales > Herpotrichiellaceae > Phialophora > Phialophora tarda. The sequence continues at coordinate 175,253 of JADWPL010000036.1, read as the reverse complement.
GCTCATCCAAGAAGTCCAAGACCTCAAAACGACGCAACGAAGTTACCGAGAACGAAATTATCGAGAACGAAGTTATTGGCCTCGAAGATGGCGCCCAAGCAGCTGAGGGTTTATCCCCACGGAAGCCTAAGAGATCGTCCCCTAAGGAACGCAAGCATTCCCAAGAGGATGCTACGGGTGCGGATGATACCCAACTTCCTGATGCTGTGGCCACTGCTAAGGCCAGTGAACCGTCCGCCTCAAAGAAACACTCAAAGAAACGCAAGAAGCTCGAAGAAGCGGTTGAAGGTGTAGACGATACCCAACCCACCGAGGTTGTTACCCCTGAGAAGTCCAAAGAGTCCTCGGCATCTAAGAAACGCTCAAAGAAACGCAAGAAGGCCGAAGAAGCTGTTGAAGGTGTAGACAATACTCAGCCTACCGAGGTTGTTACCCCTGGAAAGTCCAAAGAGTCCTCGGCCTCTAAGAATCGCTCAAAGAAACTCCAGGACAACGGAGGAGCCGCTGAAAGTGTCTCGTCCAGGTCCACGAAACCGTCCTCTTCAAAAAAACGTAAGGGATCGCCAAATGTAGCCGCCGAAAGTGAGGACGATGCTCAAAGAACTGAATTCGCATCCGCCCAGTCCATAAAACCCTCTGCTACAAAGAAACGCAAGCTCTCCGAAGAACCAGCTGGAATGGAGGGCCTTAACGGTCCAAACGAGCTTGTCTCTCCAAAGAAAGCAAACAAGGCAAAGAAACCCAAGTCAAAGCAGAAAAAGAAGGATTCTCCGGGTCAAAGCCATACAGAAGGCGCACAGGCTGCGCCTGTACCAGGCGTACCACAGGCCAAGCATTCGGTGAAATCACGCAAGATCCACGCACCTGCGGAATCGAGTTCGCCTTTGTTGCGTATCGAGCGAAAGCGAAAGTCGCTGCAGCAACCCGAGGGCTCGCCCTCGAAGGATGATTCTTCCGAGGCCAATACTGAGAGCTCTCCCCCCCTAGACGAGGAAGGCACGACCGCTATCCAGACTGCTGTAGATGAAAACGACTCCGCCGATGAGACTGTCGATGACAGCAGCTCTTCTGATGAGGATGAGGACGAGACACCCCCGGTGCATGTGCGCCGCTCCCCCGATAAGCTGCTGATCGAAAGGCTTATGGCGGACAACCAGGCGCTGGTGAAGAAGCACGGAGCGGAGATTGCCGTGATCAAGCAGACAGAGAGAGAGGAACGTCAAAGACTGATAGAGGGGTCCAAGGCTGAGACCGAGATGCAGCGTCGCGAAATTGCCACCTTGAGGTCCGGGATTGCAAAGCTGACGGAGAGGAAACAGTCTCTAGAGAACTTGTTGTACAAAGGAGCCGGCATCAGCCCACCCGATCTAGAAACAACCTTGGTTCGTGTCGAAGAAGGCATTTGTCCTTATCGACGATCCTTTCAGATGGTCCACAAATGCGAAGAGAACAAGGCCAAGGCGAGGCCCAAAGGACGCAAGTCCACCAACACTCGGCCAGCAACATTAACCACGTCAAGGGGCCGCAAACCATCGATACAGCTGAACCCTTCCGCCAACCTACGCTCAGAACATGGGGCGTGCCCCGTCTGCTAACATCTCGTCAGTATGAGCTTGGCCTCTGGTTGGGGAGATGAAGAAAGGAGCAGGATTGTAGAACACAGCATGGCGAATACGGGAGGGCTCTGGCACGAGATTTGAGCCCCGCAATATGTTGCGTCCTCCTCGCTAGGCAGACACAAGTACTGAGCACGGAAGAATGAACTGCTAGCAACTGGGCCAAAATGAACATGCCTGGAACATGACGCTGATTTCTTCACATCCAAACCCATCCAATTGTTTGACGGACCTCGACTTTCTCAGCCTCACGGATACTGTCGCTAGCTGCGGAGTTCGACTATTCTGATTCGGACTTAGATACTCATTGGCTGCGTTGTCTGATGCAAGCTGGACACGTAATGCTACTTAGGAGCTATCAATCAATGCTGCTGATGCTGGGATCGTTCCAAAAAATGGTTCATGTGCACGCTTCTATGCGCCAGCGATGCCTTTGCCGTATGTGCATAATGCCATCACCCATGCCTCGAAGCTCGGGCCTGAAAGGATGTAATGCAAAAGAGGCAACCCGAAATAGATGACAATGACCCGGACATCTGACTCGTCTCTGCTGGAAGGAAAGATGAAGTTCGCAGACAATGCGAGTGGACCATCCGAAAACATTCCGCTTCCTTCTGTTTCTGTACACGCTGAACACCACACATCATCCTGTCGTCCCATATGCACATACAGTGTAATTCCTCCTATTTTCTCTTTCTCTCGCGGCCCAAGGGCACTCAGCTATCAAAGATCCTGCTCGAGTTGTTAGAAGCCAGTTCTTGTAGTGGACCAGACCGGGAAATAGCTTACGGGGCGAAGACAGGAATGCCGCGTGACTCAAGCGAATAGACAACCCTGCGTGTGACGCGAGGGTTTGATATCACAAAAACAGCCTCCGCATCAGACTTCGCGTACAGCTCGTAGGTGTGCTTGACCAGGTCCGGCCTTCCAGAAAGGGTGGTGTTGATTATCATCGCCTCGGGATCCGCTCTGAGCACTGTTTCTATGACATTTTTGGAATAAGTGACCTCGGGTGTTGGGGTACTCCAGAGGATTCGGCAGCAGACATCCCTCTTACTGAGTAGCGACAGGATTGGACCAATACCTGAGCCTGTGGCGACCAGGACGAGTTTGCGAAAAATCGGGGCCACGTGCAGCACTCCCATAGTGGGGATGCCTCTGACCCACAGGGTGGTCGGAGGTGATCTGATGAGCCGAGATGTCCAATCGCCAGCTCTTGATACGAGCACCGAGAACCCTGGGCCGTCTTCGTCAGGGATTCCTGCAAACGCGTGCCACTCGAGAAGTGGACTATCAGAAAGTCGGGGAGCGGCACAGAGGGGCAGCTTGGTGTAGGTAAAGTGTAGCCGAATCGCATGGTCCGATAAATGTTCTGCGTTGACTTTTACTTTCCTCAGCCACACCCAAGGTAAGGCAACGGAGATGGTGGCAACCAGGAGGGTCCAGAAGATTGGGCTTTCCAATACGGCTTGGCTAGCCGGTTCCGACGAGTAGGTGTCGTGCACCTTCGCGTCCGTCAACAGGGCGAATTCGACCCAGAACAGGCCCAGCGCGGTCCAGCCTGCGAAACGGTGGACTAGCTCAAACTGGTTGTGCATTCTTGCGCGGACGGCAGGATGCGCCATAGCGATTATGGAGAGGAGTAGGACATCGAGGAGAACGGTGATGATCGGAATGCTGCTCTGGTGTCTCTGTACTCTTCCGGACTGGAATGAGTTGACAATGGATACGTTGAAGAATGCGAACCACAAGGTGGCCGACATGGCTGCCCCACTGTGCACACCTCCGAGATGATATATCTTTGCAGATAGCCGGCGGATGCGCAGCGGAAACCACTGAGGACATTTGCCGAAGGTCCAAAACAGTGTGTTGATGACGAGTTCTTGTCGCATCAATACACCAACAGTCAAGTTGATAGATACAGCAGTTGCAGCGCGTTCCGGCGACATCGAGACAAGCTTGTGCTGTGTAGCCAGGATGATGATGGCTATGATGTTCGCTGTCAAGACGAGGGCGTTGAGGCGTCGATAGACGGAGAAGATGGTCCACCGTAAGTTACGCAACAGGCGGGTGTACTTTTTGTCAGGCATCTGCATCCCGGGTAGTGGGTTCTTTTCGAGGATGAGAGAACCTGATCTGGAAGACCCTTGATCTTGTGCTACCGTAGTATTGTGCCAGGCCAACTCTGAGTCCTCCACAGAGGACGTGGTAGGACGTTCGCCATCGATTTGTGATATAGGATAGTTGGGAACGTTGCTCAGCTCGGGATGGAGTCCTCCGTCATTGGTGACCACTTTGCCGTCGTCGACGTCGAGCTGGTTGTGGTGTTGATGAGATTCGAGCGTGGAAACAGGAGTTCTGGTTGCCATGGTGGAAGAACTGCTTTTAATTTATCAGCGAATACCTCGAAAATGCGCGTTTGCGATGGCCAAAAGGACAAACGCAACTCCAACCGCGGTAGACTTGTCCTGAGTCGTCTGCGAACCCACGGGGGAGTGATCCGAACAGCGCAAAAGTGAGTCGATGAGGTCACCGCCTGCTGTGAGGGTGATGGCCGAAATATGGGGTTCTCCTTGTACCGAGGAATGTGCCGCTAAGGGGGTGAGGTAGTCGGAATTCGTGGACACGACAAGAAATGAGTGCTTACTAGGTGTCTTCAACAGAGTCTTGATGCCGTGACGTCGCAGGGAGCCTAGGGGATTAGATGAGACGCGGTCATCGGTGTGAAGGTACCGCTGTGCCTTATAGCAGTGGGAGAGGTACTGGAAGCGGAAGCGATCGAAGGCGAGGTCATAGGCGTGCGTGTTTCTGGTTTCCGGACAGGTGAATCAGACAGGATGGCCGTGTATGGGATATAACTTTTCTTGAAACCCAACGTGACCGAGCAGGCGGGAGATCAAGGGGCGAGTGACTCGGGGAGTGACCCGGGGAGTGAACTAGGGGCGAACGGCGCGATGGATGTTAGAGCTGAGGTGTTGCAGGTGACTCGAAAACGTGGGCAATGAGAAATCATGCGGCCCCTCCCGCAGGATGACAGAAACACCGTGAAGAGGCGAGGTCGAAATGTATGCGTCCGGAGGTCAGCGAGCCACACAAAGGGAGCCGGTGTGATGCCTTGAGTGATGTTTGCGATCGAGATGCCTGGTGTTGGTGGCAGTCGCAGTGATGGTGCAAGCCGTGTGGGTAGCTCGTGCGCATTGCTTTCCGAAGCCGTGGATTCGTCCTCGTTTGGGAATCAGGATAACGCATGCCGACGGAGATCCCAGGGACAATTGACCCATGACCTTGGGTCGCGGCAATCGATCTGGTCGGGGCATAAGAAATGGACCAGTTGGGTTCGCATTTCCGGTAGCCAATTGATAGAGCCTCCAATATATTGAATTGGTCTCCAATCCTTCAGTGAGCCTGCAAGTGCTGCAAGAAGCAATGCCTTGACTGGGGAAGGACTAAATCAAGCCCAGTTGCCACTCAGCACTTCCCATTCTTCAGTGGCTTCCATCTCCACGGTGGCAATCACAATATGCTCACTGCGACTTCTCCGGATCCCCACCTGCTGCTTGGGGCAGAATCCAAGGGCGCTTTCTGGACTGACTAATCTAGCCGCTGTCAGGATTGCGGTGCAGAGCAGAGGGATGCAACGAGGCCCGATGTTAGCATGAGAAACCCACCGCTGCCATCTCGAGGTCGACCGGTGAGCAACGCGGTGGTCTGCGTTGGGGCTGGCAATGCTTCTTGCCCATTGTGAGGATGACTTGGCCTGCGCCACTCTTGCTGTGGTCTTTCATGTTGGCGATTGCACCGGCCAATGCCAAATCCATTCACTCACCGTACAGCGTTTTTTGCTCCCACTCCAGTAGCAGCTGCCTTTTCAATCGGATGGCGTTCAGCTCGGCCGCCGTCTACCACAGTTCCTCAGCTGCGTTCAACCTAGCGCACCTTGGTCTCCCGTCGCTTGCGCAACCCACTGCCCGGGGCAGCTGTACCATCGTGTAGACCACGTACACGGCTTTGTTCCTCCTCGCGCTAGATAAAGCGTGCTTCTTGCAGTTATTGTCCTACCTGACGGTCCATCCGTTGTGACACCTGTCTTGCGTCTCTCCAAGCCACTGTTACACAATGTCTTTCTCCAAGGTCGACCCCACCGTTGTCATCGATTCTGTCTGGACCTCTCGAAAGTCTGTCCCGATTCCACCTACAGACATTCTAACTTATACCTTTGGCAACCTCAGTCGATATGACGACAATACCCCGGTAGGCCGCCTGAGCTCCTGCACGTATTTGTGTTGTTACTGATCCCGCTTTTTCGCCTCCAGATCTTCATCGATGCGAACCATCCCACTCAGAGGATTCTTGCCAGACAGGCTCTCCAGATTGTGCTTCAACTGATCAAGGGCCTTAGAGCGCTTGGCTTACAGGAGGGGGAATGTGTATGCCTGCATGCCTTCAACAACGTATGTCACACTTCTGTTGCTCAAGGTCGGCTGCTGCCGTCTTCTGCGCTTCGTCTCATGCTGTGCGACTTGACTGACCAAGGCTCTGTAGATCTGGTATCCCTTGATCTGGCTGGGAATAATCGGTTCCGGGGGTCGTCCTGTTGGATCCAATCCCAGATACACTAAATCCGAACTGGTTCATCTGCTGGATCTGACCAAGCCAAAATTCGTCTTCGCTCAGATGGACTGCATGGACCCAATCGTTGAAGCTGCGGCCGCCGCCCAGTCCAAGATTGACCCCTCCAACATCTTCAGCATAGACCCCATGGAGGACGCCTCGGCGCTCGCCGGTCCAGAGATGGGCTCTTCCGGCGCTGACAATACCGTCAATGCTGCGCGAGTTGTGCAATCCAAGTGTGACCATGCCAGTATGGGTGCGACGTTGGAGGCCAGGGCACCCATAATTGATGGCCTTTGCAATGATTTCAGCCTGCCTAGAAGCAATACCCCGCCTGTCCGCGGTCACTCCAACTGGCGCACATTGCTGCTCGGAGATGACATTGATTGGCCTCTTCCCGCCAATGACAGCAAATTCGACCAAGAAAGTATTGCAGCGTACTCACTGACCAGTGGTACGACCGGCCTTCCAAAGACTGCCTTGATCTCACATCGATCCATTGTTGCGCAGACTGCGTTGCTTGAGGACCACTTTGGCGCCAGACCATATCAAGTACTGTCAAATGCCCCCTCGAAACATCATAGAACCCACACTGACACCTGTGACAGCCATCACAGCTTATCTGCCTGCCTGTCTTTCATGCGTTTGCATCACCGCTGGCGCTGGTATTACCACTCCGACTGGGCATTCCGACTTTCTTCTTGCCCAAATGGTCTCTTCCGGAGTATTTGCGAGCAGTTGAGACGCACGCCATAACAGATGTTCCGGTGTGTCCGCCAATCGTTAGCGCGCTGACCCAGCTTCCAGTTTCAGAACACCCCCGACTCAGAAGCCTCCGACATGTCATTTCGGCCGGTGCCGCCTTGCCTGCAACCGTACAGAACGAACTATACCAAGTCTTGGCCCCCGAGGCAGTGGCAACCCAAGTTTGGGGCACCACAGAGGCAGGATGGCACAGTTTCGGTGACGTGCTAGAAAGGGACCATTCGGGAAGTGTTGGCCGATTGCTGCCAAATGTACGACTGAAGCTGGTTTCGGAGGAAGGGGAGTTCATCACAGAGGAGGGCAAGGCGGGCGAGGCGTTCATCGAGACTCCAATGTTATTCTCCGGATACCTCAAGAACGACGAAGCGAACGCGGATGCTTTCGACTCGGACGGCTTTTATCGAACCGGCGACCAGCTGTGTGTGCAAGGAGGCAAGCTGTATTACACCGACCGAATCAAGGAAACCATGAAAGTCCATGGGTGGCAGGTATCGCCGACAGAGCTCGAGAGTGTTCTGGTCCAGCACCCTCAGATTGCGGATGCGGCTGTGGTCGGCGTAAACCGAAACAACTTGCAGGGCGTCCCTGAAACGTTTCCAACTGCCTATGTGGTGCGCAGAAGTCTCGATAGTGCCACCCCGCTGACGGGGCAAGACGTTAAGGAGTTCGTCGCCTCGAGGCTGATCTCATACAAGCGCATCACAGGCGACGTTCATTTCGTTGAACAGATCCCTCGATCAGCCGCTGGAAAGATTCTCCGCCGGACTCTTATTCAGACCGCACGATCTGAATGAACCCTCACGCCCACGGCAGGAAGGCGCATATTTGGCCGAATGCTACTGAGAAGGGGAGTTGGGTATTGTTTCTGATAAGGCGAGGGAAGACATGTGTGGCCAAAGGTCAGCTTCAGCAGACCGCGGCCCCTTTTCCTGGAGGTTGTCACTTAACAAGCCACATATGTGATGGTAGATAACAAGAGATCATACCACGATCTCGCTTGGATCCGGTCAAGAGACCGCTGCAAACGAGACCGGCCGAGGGCTTCAGCAACCTCAAGTACTTGTACAGAGGGCAATCTTGTGTCTCAAGGTCAGCAAGCATACTTGAAGACATTTCCCCATAGTACTTCAAGACGCGAATAGATGACTAGATGCAAGTGTTCAAGTCCGGGGGTGAACACGAAGAGATTGAAGTAGCAAACAATCACGATCTTCGTCGATTCTTCACCAGCCCGAGTTTTAAAAGACGTGTAAGACGTGTCATCCAGCGCCACATCGCATCATTTGAAATGCTGCACGTGCACCATTCTCGCCCCCTCGGTGCCCCCCGACCACGCTGAAACACAGTCTGAGTGTTATTTCCCAATATCTCCCCTGCGCTCTCAGGTCCAGTATTGCAATCTCTGGCTACATCAGATCATCCAAGTGTCGGTCACACCCCTCAGATCGTGACCAAAAGGCGACTTCGGGATCTCGCGAATCTTGCAAAGTGGCTCCGAACCAAACAGCGACCACAGGAATGTCTTTGCAAACACCAAGTGATCTGGCTGTGCAGGTCATCGTGCCCAATGAAACCAACCCATCTGGGGCCCCGCTACTTTCAGCAGAACGGCGGATAACGCCGTCGTGGACCGTCTCGCAATTGAAGGCGAAGCTTGAGCCCATCACAGGAATCCCAGCGTCCAGTCAGTCTCTGCGCACCAGGTCCTTGCTCGACGGCACGTGGATTCAATTCGACAATGAGGCCGACCTACTTTCGACTCCACGTTACGGACTTAGAAGAGGCTCGGAAATCGAAGTCATCGACCTACGTCCCAGGCACGAGCGACAGAATCTGAACTTCCTCGCCGCCGACCTGAGTTCCGTCGAGAAGTACAAACTGCCCGAGGACCAGTACGAGAAACTCGACGACTCGGTGCTCGCATGGAAACGGCGGCAGAAGCTCGGGCGCTTTGATCCGAACGCGAAGTCTCAGAAGGAGGTCGCACAAGAGCGGCGGAGGAAGGACGAGACCGAAATGGCGGCCCGGCGCATCAGGGAGGGCCTGCGGTGTCGGATCGGCAATGACGACGGAAAGAGAGGCGTCATCCGGTTTGCTGGCGAGGTCCCTGGCCTAGGCGGGCACAGGGAGGAAGGATGTCTCTGGGTCGGGGTCGAGCTGGACGAGCCGGTGGGGAGAAATGACGGAAGCGTGTCTGTCGAGGCCGAGGGCGAGGATGGCAAGCCCAAGCACGAGACGAGGAGGGTGTTCGAATGCCGACCAAAGTACGGCGTGTTGGCGAGGCCGGAAAAGGTCGAGATTGGCGACTTTCCACCTCTGGATGACTTGATGGACGAGGAAATGGAGGAGATTTGAAAAAGCCCAGGCCAGGTCATCGCATCCCGCAAAGGGACCCGGTCGAGGCACATCCAAGCATTTCGAAGCAGCAGCATGCGAAGACTGCGCGATCTCCGGGTTGAGCGAAGCTCAATCGCCACGATTGTTGGCATCTCGGCGCTTCGAGGACACGAGCACTCCAAGGCGGATTCGGAAAGAGAAACAACAATCACGGAAGGGCTGGATCACTCATCGGCAATGCGAGATGTTAGGGGACTACGGGAGCGAGAGCTTGCCCCCCGTCCTACTTGAATACTGAAAGCAAAGCCATGCTGTCGCCATCGGAAAGAAGCCTCAAATAACATCCAATAGGGTTGGCGACTCGTCATCAATCATCCGTAGCCAATTCCTTCTTCTCTCCAAAGAGGCTTTCGTTCATGGATGTGTCATACTGAGCTTAAGACATGCACACCCAAAGCATGCTCTAATTGCAAGGTCGATTATCCAACAGTCGTCCAAACCAAGGCCGGACTAAACGGTCAATCAGCCACTCCAAAATTCCTTTTGTAGCAGAAGATGCCTACACATTCATCATTATGGCGCTTGGACATCACTCTTGATCTTCAGTTGGCTCAGGTTCGCATGCCTGACTGAAAAATACTCGTGCTCGCTTGTCCATCTCATTCTCGATGGAATACTGGTTACCTGTGCTCAAGTCAGTCCGGCCAACATTCACCACAGGGACCGTGGGCGCTTCCAGACTTACCTCGTGGAACTTGCCAGAACCCTCCCTTGCCGATGCTGAATCGGTTCATGCTCCCTGTCTCTTCGCCACCCAACGGGCCCACTGTAACGGTGACTCTTCCCTTGACAACAAAGAAACTCATGTGCATCTTCCGGCTATTCTTCGGCCGCTTGATGCCGCCAGGGGGCAGGTCTACAAGTCCGGTGCCAAAGAACCTCGTTGACAGCAACTTCGCATATCGGAAAGTTGGGCCTTCGTGCGAACTCGAGCCCTTGACTTCTCGGGTCGGGATGGCTGCGGGTGCATGGGCGATCTCGATCTCCTGCTCTTGCTCCGTAGGCGCTTGTGCAACATTGTCCCAGATAGCGACATTGCCTCGCAGCGTGCCGGTCCCGGTCTCCCAAGGCTCGGCATCTGGGTCTTCTGGGATATCGTCAGGGTCAGAGTCTGAGCCTGACCTATCGCTCTTGTCTTCTTCTGCTCCCTCCCCCTCCTCCTCTACGGAGGTCTGCCGAGCCTTGCCTTTGCCTTTGCCTTTTTTGCCCGTCTTCTTCTTGCCTCTCGATTTCTTGCTGTCAGGTCTTTCTGCCACTTCTTCAGAGCGCACAATCTCCTTGATGCTGTTGAGTGGGAAACGCGCTCCGTCCGCCAGACTTGCTCCGCCAGGGCTTGTCCCGTACACGCATCGCTCGTTGCGCCAATATGCCAAGGGCTTGACGCTGACTCGGCCACTCCTTGTGTGCGTTATGCCATCATCGGCGGGAGTCTCTCGTCGCAAGATGTACAATGATCTCGGAGGCCCGGGCCGTGCTCTCACTTTTTCGATAATCACCTCGAGCTCTTTCTCCTGTCGAGAGGATAATTTTAAGTTCGCATCTATGTCCCTTAGAGGTTGCTTCCCCTTCGCCTTCGCCGACAATGGTTTGGGGCTCGGCGCCGGCGGAGTCATGTCTCTCAGCACGGGAGGTCGCCCCCTCTTCTTCGCAATTTTGATTGGTTTGGGTGAGGAGGCTGGCTCGTCATGGTCGATCGCGTCGGATTTTCTCTTCTTCCTAGAGTTGGCTTTGTTTTGTGGTACTGGGATTGTTGGCTCTTCAGGCTCTTCGTCCGGCTCAGTTTCGTCATCGTCAAAGCCTATATCCGGGGCGCTCGGCTCTTCACGCGGCGTCGTTGTGGAACCTACTGCGTGCTCGCTCGATGGAGGCACATCAGCGATCCCCTCTATAGCTGCTTGAAATTCCTCTGTGGCTTCGTCATATGCATCAAAGTCGCCATCCTCGATAGAAGGAGAGACTTGATTCTCAATCCGCCGTAAGTCCAGACTGGCTCTGGGTTTGTGCAGTCGGGTTGGAGTTATTGTCGTCCTGTTCGCGAGGGGTGCTTTGCGCGGACTTGCGCTAAATCGCCTCGGTTGCGTCCTCTGCAAGGTCCGCACTGAAGCAGGCGAGAGACTTTGCGCATCCTGACTCGGCGTCGACGCGGGGTGTGGGATGTTTTCATGCTCCTCGACGTCTGCATGCTGCACGCTCTTGGTCGTAGAGAATATGTCGACACCGTTAGCCTTCCTTGCGGTACCACTAATACCGCTCTTTCTAGGCGAGGCCGAGCGAGGAGGTCGAGCTGGTGTATTTCGCGCCGATCGCTGCGCAGGCAGTGTCGGAGGAGGAGTAGCTTCTCCCTCAATCTCCATCACCACCATGTTCTTCAACGGGGACGGCTTCCGGGGCGACGAGAAAATGGCTGAGATCTGTTCCATTCCATAGGCATCAAGCGGCTGCTGGTCAAGAGTAACGCCGGTGCGCCTGTGCGTGGTCAGCGACCGCTCATACTTCCCGTATCTTCATGCGCTCACCTTCCTGCCTTTCCAACCGCCGAGTAGTCGACATTGGCAGGTTCTCTGCGCGCTACGGGTCGCGAAGCCATGACGATCAGGAACGAATCGCCTTATATCGGGAGGAGCAAATGGGAGCTATTCGCCGCAAGATATTGTTGTACGCAACCTGAATGTTGATTGAGATCAAGAGGATCTTGTTGTCTGTGAAGCCAGATTGGGGTTAGCTCGCTGTAACCAAGTGGGGCACATCAAACAATATGATTGGCCAGCGCAAGGAACACCTCGGCGGACGCGTCGCGGGCTCCTGTCGCGTTCAGTTCCCATCATCATCATGTACGGCGGCTTCACCTGACCTGGACCTCCAGCAATCACTACAAGAATACAGAGTCATCATGGAGAAGGAAGAGATTACCGTCTCAACAGTATTTGTTCCACCATCCGTAAAAGACCATCGAGATGACCTCTTGTCCGGCAAATCCTATGCACACTACAGCGGCATCCCTGAAGCCATCACGACGAGGAGCCCCTCCTCACCTGCTCCAGGAACAGCATGTGTCCTAGGCGTCGATGAAGCCGGTCGCGGTCCGGTCATTGGCCCGATGATCTACGGAGTGTACTACCTCCCCATCGAGATACAGCAATCCCTGCTCGCTGACACCTATCACTTCGACGACTCGAAAGTGCTTACTCCAGCAGTCCGAGCAAATCTGACCAAAGCGGTGTGCACCAACGATCATGATCTGTTCAAGTCGTCCGGATGGGCGATCAAATCCCTCTCCGCTCAGGACATTGCTGCCGGCATGCTGCGGTACGGAGGATCGTACAATCTCAACGCTCAGGCGATGGATGCAACTGTCGAGCTGATTCGAGGGGTGCTCGATCGCGGAGTCAATGTCACTGAGATCTACGTTGACACTATTGGGAAACCTGAAGTCTATCAGAAGAAGCTGGCGTTGATCTTCCCGACTGTCAAGATCACCGTGGAGAAGAAGGCCGACAGTCTCTTTCCCTGCGTCAGTGCAGCAAGTGTGGTCGCCAAGGTTACCCGGGACGTCAGCTGTGAAGCACTCTTGGAGGCGTATACGCAACAGCAAGCTGCACCGCCCCAAGCCGAACAGGCGACTTGGGGTTCAGGATATCCCTCAGACGCCAGGTGCGTTGACTGGCTCAAATCCGCGGTTGATCCTGTCTGGGGTTTCGGAAACGAGTGCAGGATGAGTTGGGCAACCGTCAAAGATATGCTGGAGCAGAAGGATGGGCTAGCACGGCGAGCAGATTGGCCGGACGACATCGACGACGAGAATACAAGAATTTCACAATACTTCGGCGCCAATGGAACATCCGCACCCAAGACAGAGAAGGATGAGTTGCGGTCTTGGTTCGGGACAGGGGTTGGACAAGAAGCATTTTGAAGCCGTCGACTGATATTTACCGACAGCACTAGAGGTCCTTCTATGCCCTCCAAAATGCAGACAAGCTAACCTGCCAGTGAACTCCACGCCAAAATCGCGAAACACCATTGCCACCAGGTCTTGGGTCACAGCTTCGCCTTCACCCACAGTCCCTTCATGGCGCCTTCCATGCCAGGCAGGTTGGCGGGGCCATCATAGATATCCCGCTCCACCACTCTTGTATTGATGTGCAGCGGGCCCAGATCCGTCACCTTCGCAGCACCCAATAACCTCGATGCAGTGGCGGTCTCATCTCTCAAGATCTCGAGTACTCGTTCGACGCCTGCAATGCCCCCGGCACCGAGGCCAAAAAGAGCCGCACGGCCAATTCCCACAGCCTTCGCTCCCAACGCGAGAGCTTTAACAACGTCGGTGCCTCTCTTGATCCCACCGTCGACGACCACATCAATCTTGCCGAACACCTCAGGGCAATACTTCCTTATCTCCAGCAATGTATGCACAGCAGGCGGGGCTGTATCCGCCGCTCTACCGCCATGATTGGAGAGGATGATGCCCTGAACCTGGGGCGTATGTTGAGCCGCGATGTATGCATCCTCATGACATTGCAGACCCTTCAGGATAATGGGCTTTTTCGTATGTTTCTTCAGCCAAGGCAACGTCTCGACCCATGTCAGTGTCGGGTCCGTCCCAAAGAACAACGACTGGCCAATTCCACCGCCACCTTTCAACTCAGCGCCGCCAGCATCCTTGATAGCCTGAGAGGTATCTTCGACGACGAATTTGCCTCGCTCGTCGTGCTCTCTCTTTCCCGGCACGGGCGCGTCCAGGGTCAGGCAAATAAACTTGATCGCATCCAGCTTGTTTATTCTGGCCAGCATATCCTCGCTCTTCTTTCGCTCGGTCTGGACATACAACTGCCAGCCGAATACCTGATCCGGACCAGCGTCCTTGACGATCTGTTCCGGTGTCATACTCGCGTTGTTGCTGATCATCTGGATGGTGCCGAACTTCTTGCACGCTTGGGCGATACCCCATTCGCCGTCCGGGTGGGCCAATCTGGCCATTGCTGCGGGAGAGACAAAGATGGGGACGTCCATCTTGTGGCCGAGGAAGGATGTGCGGAGGTCGCAGTCCTTGCAGTCCACGAATACACGCGGCCGCAACAGGATCTGTCGATACACCGTGTTGTTCAGGTCCTTGCTCACCAGGTCGTCCGCGGCGGAGTAATAATATGCCCAGCCCTTCTTCGACAGCTTCTTTGTGGCTGCCTCTTCGATCTCGTCAAGGTTGAGCATGGCCTGGAGCGGCTTCTCTATCTCAGCCTCCGTGTCCGGTGCTGGTCCCACATCTTTCGCTGGCTTGACCGGCTCGGGCAGGCTCTTGGGGTCAATCGGCCCGATGCGCGCGGATTCGGGGAGGTTCTCCTCCAGGGTGCCTGGAGGGTGGATCGGGTCGTACTCTTCAGTGGCGTCTTTGCCGGCCAGCTTCAGGATTATCTGCGACCCTCCGGGATGGTTGGGCAGGAAGTCCGTGACATCCCAGACGTTGCCGTACAGGATCACCCAGCACGAGTCTTTCGAGGTGTGTTTCTGGACTGCACGAGGGGAACGAAAGCGTGTCAGTAAAAGTGATCGCGCGTAAGAAGCAGGAATCGTTCGGGGGAGAATGAAATTGTTCTTGCTCACCCTCCGTATAATTTATGAGCTTCGACATGCTTGCAGGTGCTTGCTGCTTCAAGTGCGCGTTCCGAGTACTGTACCCCAACTCCTGCGGTAATCAGGCCCGACAAAGGAAAACCCAGGTGGAACAGAATGAGTAGAGTTCGGTTCAGGCAGAATGAGAGCTCGCGCGCAGGGCACTAGATATATAACAAGTTACATTTCCAACAAAAGGTCAAGAGGCTTCCACTGTTGGAAAATATGTCTAGAGGACAATCACGTCCGGACTCTTCGTCGTAATGCGGAGTTCTCCCTCGTGCCACCCCCGATAATGTCGGCGATTGATCTACCGAGAACAAATCGGGGGCGTGTGGTTGGGCGGCGGCTGGAGCCTGTGGGGTCTGGCCTTCGGCATGATCGGACAGAATAGCGACGTTGGGACGAAGGGTCCTGGTTCTGACTACGGGTACTTGATCCGTCTTTGGTGTTTCCGATTCAGAATGGAAAAGGCCATGTCCATCCATTCTTAGAACGACGGTGCGTTTCCTAATCGCATTCCGAGGGCGGGTGCTGTACACGACAGTGACGAGTAGTTATTACTAGCAGCTTCTGCTTTCCGGCGCCCATGTCCTCTGTCAGTTGCTCCCCTCGACCCTCCTGACCTTGACCCTCAGATGGCCCTTTGTCGTGACCACAAAGTTATCCTTCCACTCCATGTCCCTGTCCGTCGTCTCGAACGGTTCCAGATCGAACCTCCTCACCATGTAGCCCAGGTTCAGGTACAGCTCCGCATAGGCCAAGTTGATCCCGATGCACGATCGCGGTCCCTTTGAGAAGGCCACGAAGCGGCTCTCAAGCTGCGGGGCGTCGGGCGAGAGCCATCGCTCGGGATTGAACGTGTGAGGCGACGGGAAGAACTCGGGGTCGAAGTGGTAGCAGTAGCAGACGCTGGTTATTGCGGTCTAACAGGTTGGGGGGCACGACACGGTCAGTTTTCAAATTCGACGTTATAAAAAAGGAAAGAGATATGGGTTGGATTCCTTACTCCTCCAGGGACCTTCTGTCCGCACAGGACGGCTCCGCCTTCGGGCACGACACGACCCATCCTAGGAAGTGGCAGTTCAAGTCAGCCAAACGCGGCCTGGTTGGGGAGGTCGTCCCGATCTTCGATGAAGCTCACCTGCCAGGCACGCCCATACTCATTCTCAGGGCCTCTTTGACGACGGCCCGCTACGACATGGTCAGCAACATCTCCTCCACGCTTGCCAAGTGCATGCATACCAGGTAGGGCAAGTTTTCAAGCACACTCGAGCTGACAAGCTGCTCATTCTCCGGCTCCGTGATTGCCTCGTTCAGTTCCTTGCGCAGCTTCTGCAGACATTCTTTGTTGTTGATCAAATGCCATGTCGCAGTCGTCAGCGTATGGGCAGTGGTATCGGTCCCCGCGCCGTGGAACGTGAACGCGTCTGCCGTCATTTGTCTCATGTTGGGAGTCCATGTTCGTTTCTCTTTGGGTTTCGCCCACGCGTCGAAGACCGTGGGGGTCCCATCTTCGGAGCCTCCGTTTTGCATGATCCGCTTGACCTTGAGCCCGCATTGCTAATGGTACACAGGTAAGCCTAGGGACCAGGCTCCACCACAAGCGGCGAAGCAGAGTCTACGGGTGCTTACCTTGGTGATCCAATTCGTTGCAGCGAGGGCCGGCATGAACTGTTGCCGTCATTCAGCAGGGGAGTCTTTTTGGCAAGAGGCCGCCCGAGCCAGATGCTCATTCTAGCAAGGCACGATGCTGGAGGGAACTTACCTTTTCCTGCTGTTCCGTGGTCAATTTCTGCAGCTGCCTTGTCAACCACGGCATGAAGGTCGGCCAGTACATGGCCCATTGCGCAAAGTTGAAGTACTCTTCCAATGCAATCAAGATTGAGGAGTGGAAGTTCTTTACGTCCAGCAACTCGAACCCGTTGTCGGCGAACATATAGCTCGTGACGACGTCGCTGGTCACACTGCGGAAGCCCATGCTCAAGTCGAGAGGCTGATTGTTCGAAGCCGCCAATTCGAAAACGGAAAGAAACTTCCTGATGCGACTGTGGACCAGCGGCTCGAGGCGGGTGATGGCGGCCTTGGAGAAATAGGGCTGGTATGCATCGCGCCATGGTTTGGCGGTTTTCAACTCCAACTGGTTGAAGAATCCGTCGGCGGCTTCATTGTTATCTTGAGGCGTGAGACGTCAGTGTCTTCCTCCAGCGTCCGCATCACACGGTATCTGCATCTCAGAAAGTCTGCCACGAGGAGGAACTCAAACTCGCACGAGGGGATCGGGCTTATGCTGACTCGTGCGAGACTACGGGCCAAACATCTCACGAAAGCAAATCGACTGAAGCGGCGGGGCGACGTACAATTATCGCGATGTCGAGCATAGCGTGTTCCAATCTTGAAGATCCTGCCATGCTGTCAGCTCGGCCGTCGTACCACGGAGCTGGCGATTCCCACTCATTGTATGCGGTGATATCAAAGATATGCAGCTGATTTGGCGTGATGCGAACGATTGGACCTGCATTCATCAGTACTCGCCGTCAAGGACCGCGTAGCCCGCAAGTCCTTACCGAACTTCTCGTGCAAGCCAGCAAACTGAAAGATGTATGATGTCCCGGGTCTCAAGTCATACCAAGCCTGATATGCCGACGATATGGCTGCCAACTTCGGACCAGGGAACTTCGCAAGCGGGTGAAGGGTGATTCGATATATGGCGCGACAGACGAAGAAGGCGAGCACTGAGGCAACAGCCAGGCCAGTATATGAAAGAGAGACCGCCATGTTGTGCTTGAAGCTTAGGACAGAAGACTGAGGCCAAGGTCGACGTATATCCAGAGACAAAGCAGGGCATCCTCGCGAAGGCCTAAGGATACGCCCTTGGCTTTATTATAGCCACGACTTTGACCGTTGCGACATCAATACCTTGTATACTGTACGTACTCGTATGAACGGCCTGACAACCATGCACGCCATGGCGCTGATCCCCTTTCGTTTGTCCTCAGCAGACCCATTTTTTAAGTGGCGAAAGCCCTATGACTTGTGGCCCGAGGCGGAGGCGTATGAGTAGACTGCGGCTGTACAAGGTAAGATAGTTCTGAGGGGTGGTCGTCAAGGATATCCGATCAAGGTAGCAGCGTTGATCTCGTCTGCCGCGCAAGCGAATCGAATCGTTATGGATGAGGGCGGGCTCGCCATGAATCAACTTCGCATTCGCAGACCGATTGCGGTATTCAGGCGTCCACCCACCACCCTACGGTGTGATCCCGTACTCGTAAGCCGCAGGAGATATACTTGCACTGTCGTACGGCCGAGTGCGTGTCACTATTGGTGGCCCGGATTCGAGGTCGCAAGTCTTATAGAAAGAGGGAAAGGCCATCAGCGAAGTTCAGCTACCGAAAGATTCCACACCGCAAACCTGTCGTCGTGTGTGTAGGCACAGAGAGACCGCGACTCGTCGTAACCCGCGCATGAAGACTAGATCTGCGATCTTTGGTGCGGATCGATTAGCCAAGGCAGTGGCATTGAGTTTCTCTACAGGCACACGCGGGGACAGCGTGCCACCAAGACCGGAACCTGGTGAGCACGACGCCTTGTTTGCGTATTGATCCCCAGATCTGCTGACTCCCTTCCCCCTAGCAAGGTATGCGTAATGACTAATTCCTACATCCGTGCCTGATACAATAGGAGGTGCCGGTCAGCATGCTGGGATGACATCCATGCAGTACGCGACAGGGCTTCTTCATGGATGTTGCCCGAATTCAGATCCTTTGTCTTCAGCTGTTGAGCCGGCAGAAGGTAGCTGTCAGACCGGAGCCGACCCAGCGTTTCTCCGCCGGATCGGTTACGAGTAAGAGTTGAGTCGTTCATCCTTTCGCCATCTGTGTCCTCTGTTGCCTCTCCGTTGTGGCGGTCTCCTGCGGCTCGAGTCCAAGTATGCCGCTCACCGGCACGGTGGAGTGTGACGCGTCCAGCATGAGGTCGAGGTACCCGGGCCACTGTGTTTTGCCATCGTTGGACATATCGCACACCTTCCTCTCACCCCGACTCCCCATCGAAGCCTTCCTCCATAGCTCGTTCCATGGCCTCGAAGGCTCTGGCAGTCTCCTTGTCTGCTAGGTCTTTTTCATCGGCCCCATCCTCCCCCTCCGCCTTCGTCCTCCTCTCGCCGACTCGCTCATGGTCTCCATTCCCAAGTGCCCGACTACTCAAGGCACCTTCGACTGCGAGACGATCGGCTGCGATGTTACCCGCATTCTGGGCATGGCCTTTCACCCAAACAAAGTACGTGACTTTGGCGAGCTGCTCCCTCTCCTCAATCCTCTCTCGAATGTCTGCCACCAGGTCTTTGTTCTCCACGGGTTTACCCTTGGAATTCACCCAGCCATTCTTCACCCAGTTCCGATACCAGTTCGTGACGCAGTCAATGGCATACTTGCTGTCGGTGTAGATGGTGACTTCTCTGTGCCTGGGCGCAATGTCCAGGGCTCGTAAGATGGCAGTCAGCTCGGCGCGCTGGTTTGTTTGCTTGCTGCCCTTGAGTGCCTCGGATACATTTCTGTAACGCCAATTCGTTAGCTTTTCTCTTTCTGCTTCGCTCCCATCGTCGTCTTCGCCAAGCTGTCGGTCTTTCTTTGGTCCATCGTCATAGCCTCGGTGACGGGCCGCCCAGTCCATGGTGTAGAGCGGCTGCAGCTTCTTGGAGGCAGTGTAACGAATGGGCTTGGGTTTGGACTTGGATTTAAATTTGGAGGATGGAGAGTTGGCATACTTTGGATCTTGGGGTCCGAAATAGACTCCCACGCCTGCCCTGGCTCCAGCTTGACCGTTGCTGAGACTTGAACCGTCGGTAAAGATTCGAAGCATTCCTGGTGGATTGGGGACTTTGGTCATCATCTTAGTCATGTTTTTCTCCTCTTCCGTTCGCTCAACAATCGTACCATCGGATGCCAGTTTGATGTTGGGGTCATATCCATCTTCAGCCCCCGGCGGCAGTGGCCCACGACCAGGCATGTAAGGGTGCGCCTCTTTGTCGATGGGACCGCAGGCTCCATTGACTTGGAGACCGGGCGCTGAGTTTTGAACAATTAACCGCCGTATCTCTTCTTCGGGGGTGATATGGTCTGCAGGATCGAGGCCATTGGCCTTTGTGCCTGCTGCGACGAACGCCTCCGCCTCCGCCCGCGTATTGAATTTCTTGTGTCTCGGTTTCTTGATGCCACGAATCTGAGCCTGTGCCTGGGTCCATTCGGTGTAGACGCCTGGCACCCGTCCGTTCTGAACGGCGTAGAACTTCTGCTCTCCCGAGCTGCCGGAGGTTGCCAGGGATTTACCATCCATGAAAGCTTGAGCCTCGTGAAGTGATTGGAACGCTTTGACTGTGATGGTATTAGACTTGACAGCGTCGAGTCACTCTTAACGACACGTACACACTGCACCCTTGTGTCCCTTGACCTGGCTCAAGCAATCTGGCCATGTCTCGTATATACCCGGCGTCTTCCCTTGTCTGACAGCGTAGAATTTCCGCTCCGTGGTTCTCTTTCTCTTGACCCCTGCCGCGGTATTCAAAGTAGCTAGGTTAGGGCTCGCGCGGGAGGCGTCGTTGGCTAGAGGTGGCTGTGCCATGAGGAGTCTGCGGTATGGTAGGCGGAGGACGCGATCAGTTCGTCCAAGTCGCGACAGATTGTCTTGTTGGCGAGTCGACGGAATGAAAAGCGTGCAGCGTGGTCGGGAAGAGAAAGGGAAGTGGTCAACGGCCGAGGTCAAGCATCTAGGTAACCGTCCAGGCCACGTTTGAGAGGTAAGTGGTGGTAGTCTGTGACGGTGAGTTCAATCCCACATTCGAGGGAGAGGTAGAATGGTCAAGCACGCAGTGCGCGAAGAGGGAGTCGAAGGCGAGGTGCAGAGAGACAGGGTCAGAGAGCGGTGACAGGACCGGCCTTGTCCCAAGGTTGGGCGCGAGCAAGGAAGAGGGGAGGGAGGGTTGTTGCAAGGGGGGAGGGTAACGTTCTGGTGCGGTCTCTGGTCGTGCAAGCGGGGAAGACTGTGGTTGTGACAGGCACCCACCTGGTTCCTTTCGGTTGAGAATGGGGAGTCCCCCTGGCGCCGTGATGGTGTTTGGCTGGAGGGTGCAGGGAGTGGTGGAGTTTGAGGTGGGAGGGGGGAGGGGGATGTGCCCTCAGGTGGTCGGGACTTGTTTCTCCGGCCAATGCCCCCTTCAAACCCCCATCCTGCGGGAGCTACAGTACCTTTGTGTACGGAGGATCTACTGCGCTCCGTAGGGACATGGTTGGCATGACTTTACATACAGTTGCGGCCAGCTAACAGCACCTGCACTGGATACATACAACACGTAGCACGGACCAGGAAAGTCAACGGTCAAACCACATCTCCTTGATCCGTCGCTGTCTTTTCCACCTTGACTGCCTCCGGCTCCGGAGGCGTCGAAAATCCTACTGCCCTTCTCGAGACCCGCTGCTTGAGTTCAACATCTGCTTGGCCTTCCGGCAGCGTTGTCGGAGCGGGCGACCCTCCCAACGGAGAATCTTCAATGATATTTACCGGCCTATCCGGCTCCAGCTGACTTTCCAGGTCCATGGCAGTTGTCCTTGTCGACTGTCCCTGACCGATCATGAACGCCCCCGTGCTTGGTCGGCGATCTTTGTCTCTTCCGAGCCGACTGTTCTTCACTGGCCGTAGTTGACTTGCGGATCTTTGCCCATGTCTCGGTCCTACATGGAGGTCTGGTTCACTTTCGCTGACTTCGCTGCTCAGCGCCTGAGACATGGTTCTCGGAAGGTGGTATCCGAGCTTGCCCAGTGGGATCGAGAGACCGTGGACGATGATGCTGCAGATGGCCAGAAACCAGATCACCACCCTCATGACCTCCTCGAGCCGTACTGCATCGTCCCTCACGACGCCGTCCACGGTGATCTGACGTAGGAAATCGATACTGACGTAGAGATAGAAAATCGCCGAAACTCCAATCGGCCCAAAGAAGCCCACGAAAGCAGCTTGCTGGAACTCTTCAATCTGGCGGATTTTCTTGTGCATTGCGAAAACAATTGGGAGACGCCGGAAAAGCAGGATGGTAATCCCCAGCAGAATCAACCGCCAGATGGGAATAACATCATTGTCCCGGAAGTCTACCCAAGGGCACACCGCGCCAAACCAGAGAAAGACCGATATATTGAGCAACATGTCGATGGTTGGCTGAAGAGAGTCATCTTCGGTTTCGCGGCGGAACCTGGGCCAGGTCAGCAAGGGCCCCCACAAGCGCTGGGCATAGAAAGCTCACCAGTCGTCCCAGGTGAATGCGTTTCCAGCAATAAAACACGCCAACACGTCATCAGAGCCAACCATGCCGCATGTTCCCGTGATGAAGAGAGCCAGCGTGATGGCAAAAACGAGGAAGCTCTCTCGATCCACGAACTTCCGTTGCTCGGCGAAATGGAGGAGTTCTTTTGCAAGCCAGCCAACAACAGCGCCGTAGACAACACTCAGCAGGATGGTATAGCCCCATGTCTCCCCAAACCAATAGCCCATGGCTTTTGACGCACCACCCGGCTGTCCTGCGCCTCCGTGCTGGACATACTTGATCAGGTACAGGGCGAGGAACAGGAACGGGTAACCCAGACCATCGTTCGCGCCTGATTCCGCGATGATGATCTTCTGCAACGGCTTTGGGATGTTCTTGTCCGCAAATTTGCCCTTGACAATAGAGTTCGACAAGACCGGGTCTGTTGGGGTCACACACGCTCCGATTGCCAGCGCATGGAGGAAGTTCAGGTGAGGAACAAATGCCCACACCAGCAAGCTCGCACACATCCACATGCCGCACATGCCAGGGCCGAGGAGCAGAGCAAGCGACCTCCATTCCGTGCGAAGATACATGCTTGGCAGCTGGACGCCGGCGAGGACAAGTTGCACGCCTAAGACGAGGCGGGTAAAGTACAGGGTGATGTAGTCGAGATTTTCTTCCGAGTGAAGGGCGTATTCCATAGGCCTGATGAGGTGGGCTGCATCTGGACCAAAAATGATACCTGCCACCAAAGAGATTACTTGAAGACGATGTCAGCCACACAATTCTGTCGCCAAAGTCTCGGCCACTCACATGCTTCTGAAAGGTAGAAGCGCTCTTTCAGCAAATAACTGACCAGCGCGAAGATGGTGATGAAGCCACCCAAGGTCGCAGTGACTATGTTGAAGTTCGTCAGAACAAGTGTCGGCATGATGGCGACTGGGTGGAATGAACGATCGTTTTCGGCTCGTGACTTTGCGGTGACTTCTTTGCCTCGTCCAATCGTGGGGTGAATTTGAAAGAGACAAGACAATTGCTTGACGAGCTTGAATTGAATTCGAACCCACCAAGCTTTTAGGCGGTTTATTTCGACGATACCGACACCGATTGCGGAGTGGATGATCGGGGATTAACGAATTGTCGCACGGAGGTCGCTCGAGTATCTTGCGTGTCCCGTGCTGGCCGGAGCTCGAACGACGAGCGCCGTGGTAGGTGATTGTTATTGTACTGTCGTTTTCATGGTTCGGCGCATAATACGAGGACCAACGAACTGAAGGCGTTTCATGCGGATGGCTGATACTAGCATGTATTCGTTTCTTCTGCTGGGTGAAAGGCACCCGGGCTGTCCGAGAGACGAAGAAGCCCAAACCCGTGACAACAGGAGCGAGCAATATGAGGGAAGGGAAGTGGAGGGACAGGGCTGCGACGGAAACACGGCAGGCTGTGTGCAAATTCTTCTGATCAGCTCAGACAGGCGCTCTTATCAGCAATGATTGACTCAATGACTCTATGCGCCTGGGCAACACCAGGTTCGCTCCACACTGTTCAATCAGCCCAGGCACACTTCGTAGGCGACTGGTAGGAACAGAGGAGCGTTGCTACGCTAGCAAAGTTCGCGTATGACCGAAACTCCAGCGTGCCGATCCCATTGGCACATAGCCTGGCCCTGGAGGAATGTGCGGCGATTTAGCCGGTTCCGTCTTGCCGGGCACAGATTCCAGAACGCCCCCCGGAGACTTCATATCATCTCCGTCGTCGCTTCTTCTGCTCGAGTTCTTTTCTCAAACCCTGAAAGATCAGATCCGCCCAACGCCATACTGAGTGTCGCCGAAATTAGGGAAGTCGCCGCGCTAAATACCGTCGTTCCTGAACACCATCGCCAAATCTCCACGTATCCGTCCCCATGAAATACGAACACTCTGTGCAAATCTCCCAGACCTTCAACTACCAATCCATCCAGGAATCCATGCGAGTGGGAAGATCCGGACGCTGTTGCCAGTGAAATTCTTGCCTGCAGAAAGCGCAAAAGGAGTATTAGTCCAGTCGTAGCAAATGCCTTGCAGCGCTGAATTGCGGTGTGTAACTATAATCAATATATCCAGGTACGCAACGTGACCTGATGATAAGGCGGACGTAGATAGGGGTATCGGGCTCAATCATGCATGGGCAAAAAGAAAATCAGGCTTGTGGGTCAACTGCTCGCCTCATGCGGTAGTCTGGTTCGTGTCGGAACTCATCGATCGAGGGGTCGTAGCGGAATGCCTTGAAGTCGACGCCATACGGTCTCTGCGAAAGACGTCAGCCCTTCCCCAAATCTGACGGGAGTGGTTTTGCTTACCGGCTCAAGACTGTAGACAACTCCCAAAGGGACGTCGAGGTCGCTGATGTCTTCTTGTTTAAGGCCCATGAAATAGGCCAGTAACACCCTGCATATGCTGCGATGGCCGATAATGAGAACGTGGTCTGTCATTCTTTCGATCTCCAGGATGACTTTGCCGAGTCGGTTGATGATGTCGAGATAGCCTTCTCCGCCGGGCCCAGGGTATCGATAGTGCAACTTGTCGCGTTTACGAAGCTCGTACTCGTCAGGCATTTTGTCCCGGATTTCGGAGTATGTCATGCCTTCCATTGATCCAGCGTTGAGCTCGTCCAGCATCCGCATCTGCTTGATGTCGTAGTCTTCATCACTGAACCACTGGCTTGTCTCGATACTTCGCTTCAGCATGGATGTCCAGACACAAAAGTTCCTCTCCTGAAGAGCCTGAGCCGTGTACTCCGGGTTCGGCGGTGTTGTATCACCCGGCAGCGGAGGGAAATGGATATTTGCCTGTTTTTCCGCCTGATAATCCTCCCATGCATTTCTCTGCTCGCCAATGAACTTCGCCAAGGCTTGCGCATACTTTTTGCCATTGTCGCTCAAGGAGCTATCACCGCCGATCTTGCCATTGACATTGTCCATTGATTCGCCATGTCGGGTTATCCAGATCTGTCGTGGAGCCAAATTGAAGTTCATCAAATAGGTGACCGTCTGAATTGAAAGAAAGCCCTTGACTTGATGGGTAACCATTTTCCGACCTACATCCACCATTGAGCAATATGCCATGTTGTGTTCCTCCTCGAATTCGTCTAGGTTCTGGTAGGATCTTTCGTACTGTTCCACACGCGCTTGGAAGTCCTTGAACGAGGCCACTGGATCCTTTCCCTTGTAGTCGGGACCGGATAGCTTCAGCCGCATATTCGCTTCTAGCAGGTTTTGGTCCTGGCAACGAGACTCGACAAAGAGGATATTAATGTTCTCGTCCCGGTCACGGATGTGTTTGACGAGTGACAGACGTCTGTCTCTGGTGTGATTCGTGGCGTCTAAGATCCCCACCGAACCACCGTCCTCCAGCACGTACTTGAGGAGCTCGTCCAAGGCTTGGTGTGCTACCTGTTCCCTGATTTGCTTGGCCTTGACATTGTTAGGATCAAAGAATTCAGCAGATTGGTCAATAGGCTCGGGCGCAGACAGTTGAATAGGGTCCTTGTGGTCTGCGGTGGTCGCGTTGTAGCCGTTCATTTGCAGCGGACTTATAGGATCGGCTGTAATCTCGCCGTTCACTAGGATTTTCGTCTCGATCGCTGGCGGTGGAAGGAGTTCGCTATGATCCACCACGCTCCGAGGGCCGAGCGTGGTGGCGCTCATGCGGCGTACTGATTCCCGCAGGGCGGCAGTCGTTCGATCTGGGATGGTCTGACCAACACCAGCAGCCACTCTTCGGCGATCTCCCACATTGAAGATCCTGGTGGGGTGCTGTAACCAGTTCAAGTATCGAGCAATCTTCTTGACAATGTAACTCTTCCCCCTTGCCGGCAACCCGACCATGATGATGATGAGTTTTGCAGCGACATCTCTTTCTGAGATCTGACCGTTTGGTGAGACTTTCGATCGGGTAAGGCCAGGGATATCGAGCGTTGTCGCACGAATCTTCGGTGTTGCAGACCCTGAGACATTTGAACTGCTTCGAGCATGTCTGCGCCAGATGAGTCAATGTTGCCAGATGCGCTCATGAGAGTATATGCACTCACATTTGAGGACTAGTAGGTGCACTAGGTGCTGGAGTATCCGTTAACGCTCTCCCCAGGGCGTTTGCGGGTTGGGGTGGCTGTTTGCTTGTGGATGCGTTTGTCGCTGATCTGCCAAATGCGGTCTTGGGTGGAGGCATCAAACTCGAGTGGTAGGCGGCATGATTGACGGAGTCGCTCTCATGAGCAGTACTCGAAGCGTTTGTGATCATGGCAACGCGAGCAAGGTCCGAATACGCCTCGCTGATGCGACGTGGACTGGTCGGGGAACTCGGGGTAATTGCACCCGTACTAGGCGAGGCAGTTTGTCTGAGACCTTCTAGCAGAGGCATTTAGTATCGATACAGGCAAAAAGAATCGATCTAGAGAGTGCAAACAAGAAGGAAAAGAATTAAGAGTCAGAGGCGCTGGTCTGACAGGGCTCGCAGCGGCTCCTTGAGTGAATGGTGGTGCAGGCGGGAGTCACTGCCAGTGCAACGGCAAGCGGCAGCCCGCAAAAAGAACGGCCCAACAGACGCAGAGGATCTTTGCCGTGTGCGCCGTACCTGAATCAAATAAAAGGTCCTCTATCCCCGCTGGGTGCGATTTGACTTCAACTGCGACGGAAATGCAGGTCACTTACAGGTGAAAAGTCAGGTTGTGACGTCGATTGCCGATGGCCCGTAGAGGTGTTGGAGGCAATCGACACGAGCAGCTCGGGGAAATAGGAGCGAGGGTAGCGATACCAAAAGCCGATCTCTGACGCTGATAAGGCTAATTACTGCTGCATGTGGAAAGAAAGTTACAGCATGTTCTACTCTTCGGTCTTCCACTATATGTACTCCGTACTACATACCTTGTGTACGAGTTTACCTTCACTCGAGCGGCTTCGGGGTATTGGCAATACGCGGTATATCATGGTCTATTAGGAGCTCGTAGTGCTTAGGCTCCCAGCGATGAAGCCGAACAGCTCCTTGTTTTCCCCTGGGGCGTTAATGCCCCGGATCGTGGTTAGTGGTCTTCGGGCCCTGTTTAGCCCAGCTTGAGCCCGGACAAGTCGATCCTGATGGGGGTTATCGTATTGCCCTTCCCAGGGCGAGCTTCGCGCTCTCAGAAAGGCCATGGCGCCGCAAGCCAGGCACCTATGTAAGAAGTATATTTTTAGGCAGCCGTGGCCCCGAATTGGAGATCGTCCAGGTCCAGGTCCGGCTCGCCCGGTCCGGGACCCTCAATGGCTGGGATTTACGGTCCTCTCGCTAGTTTTGTTTCGGGGGCCGAAGATCATCTACTGTATTCCGTACGGAGTACAAGTACTCGCAACTCATGGCTCCGGACACAATATGTACGTTGGACGAGTACTATTGCTATCTACTCCGTACGGAGTACAGTAGCTAGAGATTCGCAAGCATGAAACTGTAGACCCCCCAGCGCCTCGCTATCGCACAAAAACCCGCTTAGAAATAGAGTCGAAGTCACGACGGAGACGGCGAATCCCCACGTTCTGCTGCCTCCTTTTCTTTTCGCATTCGCGACTCCGCAGCTTTTGCCATGATCTCGCGACGACTCAAGCCAGCCTCGCTCGATGACCCTCCAAGGACGAAGTCTCCCCCAGTCCAACCCCCGGAGTCTGCATGTTCAGCATCGTCATAAGTGTCGTCTGGATTATAAAACTCCTCGTTTGAGAGTCGATGGCCTCCGTGAAGTGTATCATTGCGCTCCACCTCCTGCTCGATCTCTTTAGTCAAGTTCCAGAAGTTGCGGTCGTGCTCTCCCCACACATTATGCGATAGCTCGTGGCAAAGGGTTTTGCGTATGACCTTGTAGTCGCGATACCCATCGTAGGAATCTGTCCGCAGTCGCAGTTCAATGACCTCGCCGCGGTTGCGGTTCAAGCCCAGCGTCTTTGACTCATGCGTGGTGTGTTCGGCGGGATTCATTTCCGTCAACAGGCCTACAGAGAAACCGTGCTTGCGCATGGATGCTTTGATGCCCGGATCGTTGGCCAGTCGCTCAAGGTACCTCCTGCTCTTCTCCGGATTCGGCAGGTACGGCAACGGTGCGATCGCGTGGAAGGTGTAGGTGCTCTCCTCTTGGACCTTCTTCCAGTCCCGCACTTTGTTCGCTTTGACCGGCTTGAAATTGCTTGGGCGAGCAGTTCTGCGGCTGGCGGCGCTCATATCGACCATCTTCTTGACTTCCGAATTTGGCGTCCCGACTAGCTTTATTCGTGTGGTGGGAGTAATGAAGTCGCTCAGTTTGCGCTCGGCAAACGGGTACTTCACAAAACCCGGCTTGGGCAGGAAAAAGAACGATATGCGTTCTACATCCGCTCCAATGCGCGTCGCAGCTCTTACAGCCAGCTCGTTGAGTGTCTCGTCGGGGACCTCCTCAAAGTCGAGGCTCTCATCTCTGTACTGGATCTTCATCGCTACTGGTGGCACTGCTCGTTACGGGCACGGAGGGAATCGACGGTTTCAGTCTACCGACAGGCCGTGTACTGCTGATATATGATAAGACGTTAGCACACGCGACAACAAGATCAAAGAGAAGTAGAGACGGGGGTTGACGAGATACATGGTGAGACACTGCGGACAATTGAGTCTTCTGGAGAAACTGTTGGAACTCTTCAAGATGACAAAACAGCAGGCGGCGCAGATGACGTAGACAACGTGCATTGGACGGTGGGCACGAGTCAGCGGCCGAGGCTCAACGCATATTAGAGACCCCAACAATGAGTCGCGTTGGTTCACGTGTCTTCACCAGTTGTTGAGCGGCCAACCTCGTCAGATCGGCCTCCCGCTTCCCGCCCACGACTATTACTGAAAGTTAAGGAGGCATATGAAGAAGTAGCTACCGAACCTTCGAAGAATATATTCAGAGCCGGAATCTGTGTTCGCTGCACCCAGTCCGTGGTGCCATTATGACATTCTATGTGTGGGCCGCGGATTTAGTGCCCGTTGACGCGGGCAACGGGGATACTCCCAGAGCCTTGCAGATGAGACGTTGGGTCTGCCTGGACTGACCCGTTGCCGTTAGTTTGGCAGCAGTCGCCATTTGCCACTCTCCCAACCTCCACACTTGCGAGATTCTTGTTTCCAGGCACATCCAATGCTGGATTCCGCTCAAAGAAGTCCGCGGGCCGAAGATGAAGTTGATGGTTCTCGACCGGCATGACGGGCCAGTCTTCTACACGTGGATTGTGCGTGAGCCCAAAGACGTTCCAAACAACCACATCCTCGTTGTCGACCTTGTCGTTCCGGGCCACCATGTCTGCCACGCCGCCCTCTTCTTTCTGCGATCTATAGAACGGTCAGTACGTGGTCGGCCTCAGCCGAGAACTACGAAATGTCTCGGTCTTCCATAAAAACTCACTGGTTTGTAAACTCCCCGCTTGCGAACAACTCATTGTCTCTGTATTTCGTAACCCACACGTGGTGATGGGCGAACGCGGCACGTTTTGCGACGATGGACTCTGGATCAGCAAGGATGAGTTGGCTTGGTGAGGGGATGAATTTGTACGAGACAGGTCTTTGAGAGATTGGGTTGATCTTGTTGGAATTGGCCATCTTAATAGTGAGGTTGGTGAAGGGGGAGGCATGAATTGAGGTTGACTTGGTGACTGGCTTGCGAACGACGTCGTATGCGTTGCCGTGGGGGTTCGTCTTCGGGTTCATTGGAACAGGTAGGGACTCCTCAGTAAAGATCGTGTTGTTGTGGCCATCAATGGCAGGGTCGATCCGTACGGCGAAGATATGTTGATGGTTCTGAGCAAGAGCACCGGGAGAGACAACGTTGCCGTAAGGGCTGGTCTTGCCAGGGTCGATGTTGACCACAGAGACGATGCCGGTAGCTCGAGTCTCGACAGTGATGCTAGATAAGCGTTAGCTAAGGGTTAAGCATCCCAGAGCGGAGCGGCTTACCCTCCAGCTTGATCGAACTTATACGCAAATATGTATTCGTAATTTGCCAGCGTAATGATGAATTGGACA
Source organism: Phialophora tarda (assembly GCA_016109495.1). Taxonomy (NCBI): domain Eukaryota; kingdom Fungi; phylum Ascomycota; class Eurotiomycetes; order Chaetothyriales; family Herpotrichiellaceae; genus Phialophora; species Phialophora tarda. The sequence continues at coordinate 144,933 of JADWPL010000036.1, read as the reverse complement.
ACCAGCTCCCTTGATCTGGTTACGACTGCGCGGTTAGTTCTAAAGTTGGTATGCTTCCAGCCGATTCCGTTGTCCTGCTCGTGAACGCAAACGACGTTCTTAGAGACCGACGGCTTGCCTTCTGTATCGACCAGCATGGCGTCAATATATTTGATAACGCCGAGGCAGTCGCAGCCTAGAGCAAGGTTATTGGCGGCTCGGCCTGCGCCTGCGTCACCGAAATCGAAGGCTTGTTTGCGATGGAACGGTGGTCGAGGGTCGCCGTACGGGACGGTCATTTCTGACAAACTGAGACGATATAGCACGCTACGACCCTCGTAGTGGACGTCGTGTAAGACTGCACACTCGCGAGGAGTAAATCTGAGAGATGTTGTTCAGCTTCCAGCCCATGAGTGTTGGAAATCGTCCTTACCCGACTCGGAATCTCCATTTCTGCCATTCAATCAGGGAATCATCACTGACAGTAAACGACGGCCCATCGGGCTGTAACACATTCAGAGGCTTCAAGTCGCTGCGGAGGGGAGTGTCCAGCAGTTCAGGAACGTATTCCGCAGGCTGGCAGTGCTCAAGAACGTTCTTGCCAGCTGTTCCGTAGTTCAGTCCATCCTCGACGCCTCCAGTGGCAAGACGGTCAATGCGGATGATTTCTTTCTTGTACGTGTCCATTACGGGGATGATGGGTAGAGGGAAGCCATAGTGGTTGCTGTCGGGGTTGCCGTTCCGCAGCTTAGCAAAGCATAGGCCTTGGGTATATCTGCGACTTGTGGTCAGAGAGCAAAGACAACGGGACTCGAAGCCATGCCGGGCATACCTTGGGGTGACTTCTCCAGCATCCGGCCCACCATAAGGCCAGGGATCAATGGCAACCTCGAACTTCTCGTCGAGATTGAGTTCTTTGACAGCCTTCTTGAACATATCGGACTCAACACAGACGTCGCTGAATTCCTTGAACTCGTCCAGTGTCAAAGACTGTTGTGAGGTCCTAGGCACCCGTCTGTGCTCGACTTCCTTGCCGGAGGCAACATCAATCACCGACTCCATGTACTCATGGCTTCGATCCTGATAAACGACATCATACTGGACGCGCGCTTGCCGAGCAGGTCGAGGAGTTTCGGCCGAGAGAGTCCCGGCATGCTCGGCATCGAGAAACTTGACCAGCTCGGCTTTAGCTGGCTCAACGGCAAAGGTGTTTCGGAAAACAACAGCGGCCTTCCGAGCGTCGAGAACCGCCTGTCGAGCAATGTTGACCTCGTCGCCGCTCAGTTGGTCCAGCGGGTGCTTGTAAATCCTATTCGGAACGGTGTGTCCGTTTGTGGCGGCCATGTTGTAGTTGACGGAAGAATACCTTGCGACAGATTGAGATTCGGGCCTTCCCTGTACAAGCCGCTGGGCGAAATCAGGTGCGAGAAAGGTACAAGTTGTGAAAGAGAAGAATTAGCCCACCTTGTCACTTGAAGAGCATGCTCATAAGTTTTCCACACGCTGATGGCGAGAAGCGGAGTTGTCCTTTGTCTGTGCCAAGTCACCTGCATCTCTCCACGCAAACCAGCTCTCCGCCACCAGCCGCGGAGCCGGTAAGATAAGGATGAAGCCAAACTAAGGCAGCACCGACAATCGCATTTCGCCCATGAAGTTTGCATTACCATATTATAGACATCAGGGAGCAGTTCACGGCGAGCAAGTGGGCTGAAATGAGTGGTTGTTCGATCACCACGACGAGACGATGTCGAGAGAACCAGAAACTCAAAGCCTCGACTTGGAGGCGTTCGACCAACCAGCCGCGGACTTCGGCTACACATTCTACATTAGGGATGAGACGCGGACCGCAATCAGAGTCTCCTCTATCAAATGATCCTTTGGGGGTTGCCTCTCATTACCTCATTCTCCTGGCCGCATTGGCGCAGACTGCCGCTTGACAGTACGCCGCACACTATCGGAAACGCCATGCACGTGTGTAATAGGGTAGACTGCGGAATGGCAAAAGGCAGAGAGCTTCTCATTGACCGTGCCTCTGTCCAACGAGATCAGATACCGCGAGTTCTGCTGCATTCCTTCACGGGAACTCTTCGTCTTCGTCTGTGGCCCAAAGGGCCTCGTCCAGCAATTCTGCATGCTCTCCATCTATCGCCCCTGGTGCTTCCGTCGGCTTTTCGGGTTCCTTGACCGAAACAATACCCTGTGGTGCAATCTCATACCGAATTGGTGGTTTGGTTGTGGGTGCCCATGGAGCAAAGACTACACTAAAGGTCCGACTTGGATTCTTGTCTTTCCAGATGCTGCCTCCGACGTACTCCTGTCGCTCGTTTTCCATCTTAAGGACAATGCGAGCAGAAATCTGATTAGCCCATGCTAGGCCGAGTGCTGGAGTCTTCAACTGTTCGTGCTGCGTGTTCCCTTTATCGTCCCCCCATCCTGTAAAGAAGCGCTGTTGGTGATCTAGGCTCTGTGTCTCCTGTCGACGCTCCGCCACTGCGGCAGGCAGGTTCTGCAAAGTCGTGGCAGGAGAGGAGGTCGTTGCCGGCGACCCGGAACGAAACAGAGATTTTGAGTCGTCAAAGCGGTCCGATACCTGGTTTGTGACCACAATCGCGAGGTGATGTTCGATAGCGATCTGTCTCAGTATGTTACCCAGATTGGTCAACTCAACTGCTCGATCAGCAAGCTGAGCAGGTGTGCGGGTGCCATATTCCGCTCGAAAATTCGCGGTGACCGAATCCAGAACCACCAATCCGACGTTATACCTCTGAACCGCAACGGGTAGCTGGTAACGAAGGATGTGTTCCTGCGCTTCTAGATCAGTGACAGTGATTGTATGAACATGATCGAGTGACGGTCGTTGTCTGGGCGGGAGTTCAGCGTACGACGATATCATCTGGTGTAGGCGCTTAGTGTTGAGAGGTCCTTCAGAAGTGACAAAGATCCCAGCCTTTCCCAGCCCAATAGGCGGAGCAAGCTGGACCGAAAGCAACAACCCCAGAGCGAAGGTGGTCTTTCCGGTGCGGGATTCTCCCACCACCTCTGTAATGTGACCAGGGAGGATGCCTCCACTCAGTGCTTTGTCGAGATTCAAGTCAAGCGTCTTGATGCCTGCTTGCTCATTATTGTTGGTATCTTTTGCCTTGGCTTGATGTTCGCCTGGCGTGTCTGCTGTATTCTTGCGTTTCCTTTTTACACCTCTCAGCACATCTCGCTGAAGAGCCTTGACAACATCTCTGGCTAGCCTGTCAACATCGCGCGGCGGAAGAGGACAACTGCGCGCTATCTCCGTAGGCGCAAGGGCAACGAGCTGTGAAACGGAGACGTTGTTTTTGTCTAGCGAGTGAAGAAGGTGCGTATGAGGTTTGAGGTCGAGATCAGGAAGCACATCGCGCAGGTCCATGGGGGTGGCATTGTCGGCGTAGTCCTAGTGTCGAAAGCGATTGTTGACTCAAAAGTCACGCTTTGCCACCATCTTAATCTTCTGCTGGGCTGCTTGCGCCTGCTCGCTCAGAACGTGAATCAAGGTCGCGTCGAGGTCGAAAGTATCCGTACTAGAAGGCACGGTTGACGAAGGCAGCGGCGTAGTTGCTAGATGAACCTTAGTATGTCCCTCAGACTACAGAATCTCTCTGCCGCGTCGATTGTGAGCCTCCTCGGAAGAAACAATCTGTTTCTACAGGAGGTCAAGTGGGCTAAACCCATCAATACCCAGGTGGATCACTCCCATAATGCTCGCAGTCGGCATGGCCTGCTTTCCATCAATTGGACGAGTCGCCAACTTCGCTTTGACGCAACACGGTCTAGTGCGTCTCCGCACCACCACAGCGTCCCAAGTTACCTCGTACTGCACAGGCAATACCAGATCCTGCCAGCTAAGCTGAATACATTGGAGCGTCAACAGCCAACGACCACGATTCCTCGGTCTCTTCGAATTGCCAGCGAGTCAGGACCGCTGACTTGCAACGACAGCAATACGGTACAATGGCTTCTGTCGCTCAGCCATGGCTCATCTCTAAGTACGCGCGTGTCATGCCTGCTTGAAGCTGCCGGAAAGCTGTCAGACTAACAAATCTTCCTTCTCCGCAGGGTCATTGATCCTCTGTTTGCGATCGGAACTGGCCTGGCTGCCACGGCATTTAAGATACAGAGAGAGCAGCGCGAAAAGTATCCAGAGCAAGATAATAGTTTTCCCGCGCTTTGGCACAAAGCTCTACGTCTCAACAGGGTTTATTGGGGGTATGGTGATGGGACTGCGAAAAAGTGATACGAGTACAGCAGTTGGATGGATTCTAGAACATCCACGATGGCAGGGTTTTCGATGGCCGGTTGACGACGGTCGCCAAGGTACTACACAGTTATCGGCGCAGCGGACGGGGTTCTGGACAAGATGCTCATAAGAGCCCCGTGGAAATATTCCTGGGATGATGCATTCTGTCAACAACTATCAGCGGCGGCAATACGTCCTTGAAACGAGCTTCATCACCCCTCCCCCAAGTTCGCTGACATTATTCTCAACTCGACTCAAAGGAACGCGGAAACCTGCTGGGCATCCTCAATCGGCTTCATGTAGCTGACTCGGCTCTTGGTATACAACTCTGCCTGCAGCTGTCCAACATCAGGCTCGTCGAGAGATCCCGCTTTGATCTGCCGTGTTCTCCGCATCCAGGATTCATATCAAGGCACAAGGACTTGGGGGGTTCGGACCCAGCCGCTTCAAAAGCCCGGATGGACTCACAGCAGTCTTATCAGGCATTACTTCCAGTTCGCAATACAAGCTCGATCCGCATTCGCCACAGAACTGCACTCCAGTTAATGGCGGCACGTTGTATCGACACAGCACTCCGAGGATCATGGCAAGATCGATATAGATCTCGACCTACAAAATGCTTGTTTATCTTGCCGCTATCACCCATGATGTCGAAGGTCTTGGGGATCCCTGTCATCACATCATCAGCATATTGGACCGCGGAGGCTGGGGATTGTCGGAGATCTCCTGCTCTCTTACCGGCAATCACCTTGAAGTTTGAGCGGTCCACGACGACGTTAGGCAAGCCGGCACCACCGCTCCACCTCTGGCAATCTTTACCTGCAATCCATCAGTCGTGTAGGTCGGACAGAAGATCTTCAAGGCAAGGTTACAGTTGCAGAATGCTTTTACGGCGATGTCACCTAGAGATTTGTCAGTGGCGTCGAAGAGAATAGCACAAGCTGGTTCGTATTACCGGTGTATCCATACTTGACGGCACCGCACAAGCAAGCTCCAGTGGTGGCGGACATTCTAGGTGGGTGGCGCGGATGTAAGGCTCGTTGCTTGAATAAGTCGGTCGCGAGCGCTTGATGGAAAAGGAGGTGGAAGTTCGGCCAAACGAGGGATGTACAGAAAGTGTCCTTCTGATATATCATTGATTTCACATTGCCTTGTTTTGTACACCACCTACTGCCATGGAGCTCGAATTTTGGTTCCTCATCGGGCCATCACACTGCGCTTACACCTGCATCACGGATCTGAAACATCAAGTCCGGCTGGAGCTTTTGTACGTCTTGTGCTAAAGCGAGTTTCTGGGTAGCGCAGCATGGGACCATGAAGCAGCTACAGTCAGGTCGCTCCATGGCAAGAGCTAGACGCTGGAAGAAGGATTTGAAGCGATGGGATGATTGAAGGCGCAAGTCGCGAGAGCCCACAAAAACAGTGAGCATGAGGATGCAAGTCTTCTTGCTTGTGTGGCTCTCGTATCATGTTTCCGAAAACACTCAAGAGCAGCATTCCAGTCCCCACAACCCAGCCGAACCGCCGGTTTCTCTACGCCTGGCCTTAAACCAACAACATTCGGAAGTCCATCGGTCTGTGTGGCCATTTGGCCGTATAGCTGTGGGAGCTGAAAGACACGTCTTGTTCACCCGATGACACAAACTGACGATGAGCATTTGTCGTGTCAACTAAGAACCTGCCGGTATGAAAGACATGCTAATGGACACCTGAGTAGGGAGCCTGGGTGTCTTCGTTTGTCTCGCGGCCCCGCTCTACCTCCGCTTCTCTTAGCAGTCTGGCTCTCTCACCCCGGGACGCACCAATTGTAGGCAAGCGAAATCGCTGTCGGTTAGGCTGCGCTGCCATATCAACGGAGAGCTACTGAGAGTCAGTGCATCTCGACAAAGTCTATGAATATGGAAGATCTCACCAGCAGCAGCCAATTCAAGAAACTTGCCAATGCAACCAGGCCGGCGTTAACCTGTTGCTGCCGCCGCCACGGGTCTACACATCGAATCGTGTACCCCATCGTCCGTTCGCAAGCCCTCGCATCCACATCATGACTGGGAAATGGCCATGCACGGTCATGGAGCGAGTTGAACCCACAGCAACGCAGACCCTGTTCAATGGTACGGATTGCATTCTCGTCCTTGGCTCGGAAGAGGTGGCTCCATTGGCTTTCAAGGCCACAGGCCAACAAGTCCGAAGGGACGGCGTAAAGGGCGGAGAGGATGAGGAGCGCAAATGGGAGAAAGGGGAGGAGATAGCGGACGCCTGGTGTGAGAAATGACATGGTGCTCGTTCTAGCATTCATGCCGAGTCTTGCCGTGAATGCTATGACGAGCGGGCCGAAGATGACGGTAAATGTGTTTAGAATGGGGAGGGCCAGGGGCATCGGAAGCAACAAATATACACTCCTAGCCCAGGCGATACTGCAGACCGGATAGAGTCAGCCATTGTCAAGCGGTCTCCAACAGACAGGAGCAGTTTTGGAACACCTTACGCTGAGATGACAAGAATGATTACACATGTAGCGAGCTAGATGCACATGCGTGGTGTGAGAATCTGGGGATGGTAACCGCGAAGCAAGAACAAGCTACCATTGAGCAGACATTGGATGTGCACAACGCACCACGAGTCCACGTCGACTGATATCAACCCAAGATCTTTCTGTGGCATCCATCTTCGAGAGTGGGACGCTGTCTCAACGAGGCTGCTGTGGCATTGATTGTCTTTCGGATGAGAGGACGCCAAACGGCCGGAGCAAGACAAGCAATGCGGGGGAACCCGAGATGAAGGCAGAGCCGGCTGTAAGAGAACAACGCGATACCAAGTGTCAACGGCACCGCTATGGAGGGAGATAGGTCCTGGCAGTCGCCTGGAGAAACAGTTTGCTGATAGGATAAATGGGAGAGTGTAGCGTCGAAGGGATGGAACATCATCACAAGAGGAGGCTGACGTAGTTTTCTCCTCGTTACACAGCATGGAGGGGTGAAGCGCTCTGGTTGACGCCCAGTCACAATGGCAACAAGGCTGACAAGGATAGTCGTAGCAGGACGAGTAGATTGTACAGACTGTGTCAAACACGAGGTATTAAAGTGGAGTGACAGGGCCATTTCCGGACAGAACCGCCAATAAGAAAGTCAGCTAAAAGTCAGGCATCGATGACTTCAAGTTTAGCTTTCTTCTCAACGGCCACACCACGACCTCACCGTGATTTTGACTCTACTATGGCTTCCACCTACTCTCAAGCGGCAGCTGGAGAAGGCCATGTCTACTGTGGACCGATGGATGGACACTAGCAGCTAGGTGAGTTGAGTATCATCAAAAGCAGCTTTGAGTACATCTTCCGAATGCTCGGACGTCCGCCTCTACTTCACTTTAATGTCCACTTCTTCCCTACTGTTCCTCATTTTTCGCTCGGTTCAATGGACACCAGCTGCAACCATGAGCGTCGAGTTGATTGCAGTGAATACAGTATCCTATCAGGCTGATCGCCCCCCTCTCTGGGCTAGCCTTCAAACTGTCCTCAATACCCTTCTCATCGCCACCCTCCTCAGTATCCTTCTTACCGCCACACTTACCCCCGGACCCGACGACTTCCACACAATGTCGTCTGGAGGATGAGTGGTCACGTCTCCCTTCCTGTTCAGATTCCGGTAAAAGGAAAAGAAGTCTGGGGCCATCGAAGTCGGCAACACTCTGCTTGTTGGACTGAATGTTACCTCTCCATCCCCCGACGCATCGGATGCTGCTCCTAGCATTGTCAGTATTGTCGCGTCTATTGACAGACATCTCGCACGGTGGCGTGCAGAGATTAGCCGTCTCGAACGCGGGAAGGTAATGGTGTCCGCCCTAGCAGAGCCCATGGGAGGTCGGCCGCTTAAGTGGAAAGAACACAACGAACGCCATCCCCTCCTCAACATTATCGTAAGCGCATCTCCCTCCCGACCTTTCTGAGGCGCTCTCCGAACCACAATTGACTGGCTTGACTGGATTCATCGGGATGGTGTTTCGGACGGCTAATATCAAGAATTTCTGGATGATGAGCGGCCACATACAGTCCGCATTCAAAAGAGCCCATCCTGCCGCAAGGATGACTCCTTCGCGTTTGGCTATCATGATTGGCAAGAAGAGGCATAAAACTCGCATTCATGCCTCAAATTCCGCAGGGGAAATGTTCATGACCCCCTGTCTGGGACCGTTATCAACCGGGGTGTGACCGAAGTGCGGAACTAGGATTTCTTCATACAGGACCACACTGCTCTGAAAGGCACTGCGAGACCAGCTCATTATTATGTTGTCAAGAATGAGATATTCAGAGGCTACTAGAAGCACCAAGAAAGCACCTCCGATGGGAGCACATTCCGGAACCGCCGATTTTCCTGAACATCCGACGCACAACATGTCGTACACTTTTAGACGAGCTAACACCGCGGTGTCCGTTCACCAGCCAGTTTACTATGCGGACCTGGTTTGTGATCGTGCCAGGCTGTACTCGAGTGAATTCCTCGGACCTCCGTCAAACGCGAGCGTTTCGTCTGACAGTAGGATTAATGGACCAGATTCAAGCATGGTGAGACTGCATGCCCCCGCGGTCAAGACAATGCTCTGGATATGACGGTAGACCAAGATGGGAAGGTGGTGATATAACCAGTATCGGTAGAAAGAGATGAGCCGACAGAAACGGCCAGGCTTGCTGGCATCCACGTCCGGCAAATTCCACGATGTTTCTTTCACAATGTGCATATTGTTACCTTGAACAATTTCAGACTTATAAGCTAGTGCTGACAGCTCTTGATGTCGGGCGGGCAGGGAAGTGAGAAATGAGCCACGAGAACAGGGCCGGAGATGAACACAGAACGGGTGCTTTGACCACACAAAATACCCGTCATCTTGTAGGATTATAACTGCGTCTTGATACCTCAGCTGAGCAAAAGCGCGGTCTAACAAGATCGCTAGCGCCAGACACCGCAGTAACCAAAAGCCGTAGTCATGGCGACTTTCAGAGGAAGCTGCACTCAGAGAGCAGCCAGAATAGGATCGCTCTCGACGATCTCTTGCGGTTAATGTCAAGCCGCTGCCCTATTGCGAGTACTCGTACGCAAGCTGCACCGGGAATTCACCGACAGGCCATTAAGACCTGCCTCACCTGCCTCGTCTGGGTTGTCGACCCAGTACCCAGGCGTGGAAACGACCTTCCTTTCCTGGCTACGCAATCCACTCATTGCCCACGCGCCACTGGTTCGCGTGGAGGGAGAGCAACCGAGAATTCGGGATTCCTCTTCACCAGGCCCCGAGGGATTCAATCGGCTTCCCCATAAGGAAGGTCGCTAAGCTGCTCACGCCCTCACACACCCTCACGACAAGGGTTGGGTGCGGACTGGGCCAGAGGCTTAACCCATTGTCGGATCTTCAAGCTCCAATGCCTTTGCACGCGTGGACTTCCAGAGCTAACTTTCTGCCACGCTAGGCAAGCCGTACGAGTAGAAGTCCATCCCATCCCATCGCTTAGAGCCTGATGATGATTGCATAGCCGGAAACCGACACAGTACGACTACATGACCCTCCCCGTGGAGGCGTCCCCTTCTTCTTGATGTCATCGATCTTGCTTCTCTTTCCTTGTCCACCGAGATCTTTCACAGGCGGGTACACGGACGACGCTTTCTAGAATCACAGGAGATGACTATGTCGAAGGAAGGCAGGGCGCCCTTCTCCCACCCCGGGCTCCCAGGCGAGGCCTTCACGTGGTATAAGATATGCGGTGATCTCAGCACTTCCTCGACGGGGCGGCCTCTTGTTGTTCTCCATGGAGGGTGAGTAGCCCGGGTGGATGGGTGACGGCGCCTTTTCCTCCGCCTGAATCGCCTTCGGACATGGCAGGCTAACCGGCGACGACAGGCCCGGCATGGGACACAACTACCTGGCGAACTTGAAGAGCCTCTCTAAAGAGTACAAGATCCCCGTGGTCCTCTACGACCAGCTCGGATGCGGCAAATCAACACACTTTCGCGAAAAGAGACTCGATACTGACTTCTGGACACCCGAGCTGTTCATCGCGGAACTCGACAATCTGCTGGAGCACTTGGGTATTGCCAGCGATTTTGACCTCTTAGGCCAGAGTTGGTGAGTCTCCCCGAAGTCTTGCATCTGGTGCTTTGGGAGGGATGAAGACTGATGCCCTGGGGACGATAGGGGAGGTATGTTAGGCGCGATGTTCGCCATTCGGGGCCATAAGGGACTCGAGCGTCTCGTCATCTCCAACTCACCTAGTAGCATGGAACTCTGGGTTGAATCGTGCAATGAATGGCGAAGACAGCTCCCTGAGGACGTCGAGAAAGCGCTGCAAAAGCACGAGAAGGACAAGACGTACGACGATCCAGAATGTAAGCTGCTGGCGTTACCAGGCTCCGGTCCTGTCCACTCCCTCGATGCTGACTCCTAGACAGATAAATGGGCTGTCGAAGAGTTTTACAAGCGTCACGTCTGCAGAATCTACCCGTTTCCGAAGGACCTCCTGGACACCATGGCGAATGTGGAAGAGGACGATGTACGATCAAGCTCGCTAAGTACCTTGTCGTGGTTTTGGCGAGGCGCCAGCTGACAACCTTGTTCTCAGACAGTTTACTACACGATGAACGGGCCAAGCGAGTTCACCGTGGTCGGAAGCTTGAAGTAAGATTAAGTGTGTCCCGGTGTATCGTAGCCGGGATGCAATGCCCGCGATCTGACTTACCACCGCGGATGGCAGTTCAAGCTAACGGTTGACAGAACTTGGTCAATAGTAGATGAGGTCCACAAGATCAAAGTACCCTGCCTCGTGCTTAACGGCGAGTGGGACGAAGGGCGAGACAGGCAAGTGATCTCCACATTCCGTGCTCAGTACTCGAGAGGGGTCTTGTCCACTGACAGAGCCGTGGATGATAGCTGTGTATATCCTTACTTCTCTGGCATTCCCAAGGTGAAGTGGTACACATTCCCCAATGCGGCCCATTGCAGCAGTAAGTGTGTCCATTGCCTGAGAACCTGCATTCATAGGACCTCCGTCCCAAACGAGCAGAACGCCCTCTAGTCCAGGCTGCCTGGGGGCAATTGGTCTCAATGTTGCAAGTTCGAGATGGTCTCTGACACCCTAATAGATCTCGACACCCCAGAGCATTATATGTCGGTCGTGGCACAGTTCTTGAAGAGCGCAACGGCGTGAGGATGGGTGACGAAAAGTCTGCAACCAAGTATGAACAGGCCAAATGCACGCTCCTTGTTCAGGAAACGGCGTAAGCGTTGTGGGAACTTCGGGAAATTCGAGGGTGACTCGCAGATATTGTCCAGAGGAGGTTGAAGCGCTGGCTGAATCCACTCAGGGGCGTGCAAGAGACCACTTCCTGAGCACAATGCTGGTACCAGGCTCTGAGTTGTTAATAAGTTCAGTCGACCCGGCATATATGGGGCTGCATCCTCTTCGGCAGCCTTGTCTGGTCTGGTCCGCAATGGCAACAGCGCCATCACTGTCGACGTCTTCGTTGGTGCAGAGTTGGGGTGCGTCTAAATCCTGGTTGCCACGTGTATCCGGTCTCTGTGCGTGCAAATGGAGCTATATATCACTGTCAGGACCGCGTTTTTCGAGCAGAACATACATGTACATTTGCTATAATAATGCACGCCATGTGATTAGGTGTGGCTAACTTGTCGCTGGCAGAGGCTCTAGAAGCTTGCAGAGCAGTATGAACCGTAGCATGCCGACTCCGAAACCCATTTATCGCGGGGACAACCATGCCTCCTGCATCCATAGTCCTTGTAAGGCTGTACCCGCTGATGATTGTCAATTATGGCTCTTTTGAGGTCAGATGAGGCAGCGAAGCTGTCGGGACATGGATAGGTCGAGTCCTCCAGCCTGGAGACGGTCCCGAAGAATACTTGGCGCACCGGATGCGATGGGACGCGTGCCTTGGGGGACATGGGATGAAGTGGTGAAGTGAAGATTCGTATTTCGACACAGTTTTAGACCAAGTCGAAGTTTCTCCCAACGCCTCGCAAAGATCTGCCCCGATCTCGTCCCAGCACAGTCCGCCGCCAATTCCGAACACGATTCACAGACATGTGAATGGCCACCTTTTAGTTTCCCGCAAAAATCAAGGCCGCCCCGCAGGAAATCGAGGCCGGAGCTGCCTCGTTCAAAATCTAGAAAATCCCTTCTTCTTGCGGAACAGTAGATGGTGACTTCCCTCACACGACATTGCCGAAAGCTGGAATCAGAACCTGTGCTAACCAAAATGAAAAGACAAGCTTGGGGCCGGTCATAAGCATCTTTGGCGTGAGCCCTTTAAAGAAGGCAGTGAAGCCCTCGGTCTTAGCCATGCGGGCCACGATGGAGAATCCTGACTCGTTAGTCTCGAACGAGGCCGCTTGCAGTCTGGTTTTAATGACATCGAGAGGAGCGGAGACGATCAAGCTAGCGCTTGCGCCCGCCACTGAAGCGACAAAGTTCTGACCCCAAGTGCTGTCTCGTTGTTAACCTGTGTCCGAGGTGGCGCATATTGTGGCAGGTACTCACGCTGCATTGTAATCTTCCAGCTTGAACAGCTTCTCCTTCGCCCAGGCCGAACCTCCAAAGAGAGCGAACGAGCCAGGCGCGTTTCGTGCAGCGGTCCAACCAGCACCGCGATATAGACCCATGCCTTCGTCTGCCACGATCCGGAAAAAACCTCGGGAACGGAATGCCTCCGGGTTGGTCTGTCGCTTGATCTTGAGGACGTCTAGGGGGAGGAGGACGATTTCACCGATGCCGATCATTGATCCCGCGGTCGCATTGAGGATCGCCTTGCCTGTTCCTTTTCCAAAGGCCTTGTCGAAGTCTTGAGAATGGTGCTGGGTCAGATAGTCGCGCACGAAGGGCTGACCGCCATCTGCGACTCCCTGTTAGCGCGCATCACCAGTGGGTGGGAGCCACCATGGCTCGAATATCTTACATTTGTATATTCTTTGCAAAACCTTGTAGCCGGCTGCGTAGCCTAAGCCGGGGAAGAGAGATGTGAATTTTGTGAGCGCTCCAGCTGTAGCATATTCCTTGAAGATGACTTTATTGAAGGCGGAGACGGATGAGACCTGTTTACGGTCAATGGATTTGCGCTGGCTGTGATAGGGTCTCCAGTGCGTACTCTAGTTGAATTGCTCATCAATCTCTTTGCAATTGTGTCGACAGGGTGGAACACCATCAACTCGGCGATACCAGCAGAACCTGTGTTCTTCGGTCAGGTTTGGGGACCTCATAGCTGTCTGCGCCAAATGCAGCGGACGCACCTGATCCCAGTAAACGGGCGGTCCCTGATTCGCGCTTATATTCTTTTCCAGCAACTCCCAAGGCTGGTGCCATGGCGGGAGGCGACATAGTTGATCTAACGTCGACCCGGTAGGATCGTGCAGAGGAGGTGCTGCGAGGTTGATAACGGAAGTGACCTTGGGAGAGAAGGTTGCGATGTATTCTATTCTATGGTGCTGCGACTCGAACGGCTTCTAGATTTCAAATAAGGTGGCCAAGACAGTTTGACTCGAGAAAAGAACAAGAGTAAGAATTTATGCTACAGAGTCGGCGCAAAATGTGCTGTGACAGGAAGCGAGCAGTGTTTGTTCTTTCAACTTTTTTTCTGGTGGAGAAACGCCAATGGGTCGAGCTTTACGCGCATGCGGAGAACCGCTGAGCCTTATCTCCGATCTCAGCCTTTCTCAGCCTTGCCGAGCCTTGCTGAGTGGGCAATACTTCTCAATTTGCCCGTTCACCCCGTTCTACTACCGCAATTCCCATGCTCGCTTGCTATGCAAATACCGTCTTGTCAAAATGACACTAACTGGCCCACCAACGCCATCGCTGAGCGCTTCGTCGACCGAGCATACTACGCTTGGGCTGACTCAAGTTTGATCCGCGACTTGATGCTACCTGGGTCTTCTTCCGCCTTTCTTTTACCCAGTACGGAATCAGGCGTCGCTGTGCGGCCCATTCCCATTCCTGCGACAGGAGTACTGACTCCATCTTTGTCTCTGCCTTTGGTCACTTCTGTATAGCAAGACAAGTGATAGATCCGGTTTCCAACTTGCACCGCGTCTTTCCATATGAAGTCCTGCACCTCCTCGCTCCATTCGCTTTTGAAAGGCTCTTGATCAATAGGACAGGGTAATGATCGTAGAACCGGGTCGGCTGGAGCTCGCACAAAATCCTGTGTCTTCTTCTTCGTGACCGCCGCGGCGGGATTTCCATTTGCGTCTCCCGGGCCAGCCTCATCTTCGTACTCCTTGCTTGCAATCCATTCTCGTTCATCCACGTACCAACTCCGATTCTGGCCTCGCTTCTCGGCCTCGAGCATCCTGGCCTTAGTCTTGAAGTGCCAGTCAAGGTGTCGTGCCTTCTTTTCTCTGCCGCTTCCGTCGGACATGAATCTCCTGCCACAGGTGCTACATTGGTTCGGCCGCGCGTTCAAAAATGCAGCAATCTTTGTTGGCCGTGAGATTCGTATTGAGGCCGAAGTCAGCCTGACTTCGACGTTGGGATCGAACGTAAAGCTGGGAATAGCTGGAATTGGCGGTGTCACTCCCTGTGGTGGAGTAGGCGCCGCAGACAGGAGACCAGACGCTCGGAGCTGCGCAAGAAGCGGGTTTTCGCTTACGGGGGGAACTGCCGGCGCATTGTACTGCGGGGTGGCCACACCGGATTGGGCTGGTGGATGATAGTTTGGAGGCTGTGATGCTTGCTGCTGGTTCGCCGTGGCACGGAGAAGTTCGGCAAGGTTTGTGCTATTGAACACGGCCGTTGGGGGCGGAGTAGGGACGGGAGCTTGGGCAAGTAGAGGACCAGGTTGAACAACGGGTTGTGGAGGGGCATAAGGATTGTGGACTGGCTGCACCAGCCCTGGCGATGGAGATTGATGGTTGATAGCCCTCTTCTCGGCCATCTTCTGCAAAACCGTGTTCCGTATGTCCACCAAGTCACTTTCTGAAGCAGTGCCACTGTCCAAGATCTCTTTCAGCGTCTGAAGGCTGGCCAGCTTCCGTTGAGCTCCCGTATCCAATGGGTGTGTTGCGCATTCAATTTTGGCGTCGGTGGTAAGGTCATCTATATCAACATGTAGTTTCTGCAGGTCGACACTGCCCCCAGCAACGAGCCCATGCTGAGGAGTGGGAGGCGGATACTGAGCTGTCTGCATGGGCGGAGGCGGCTGATAGTATGAAGCAGGAGCTGGCTGAGGTTGATAGGGCAGACCATACGTCACCGGCGGTGTCGCTGTATACGCAGGCTGAGGCACGGCGACATGTGGCTGAGGGCTCCGAACCTGCGCAGCGAGACTGGGCGGAAGCTGAGGTAAAGACTGAGGAGGGGTTGGGGTATGACGGTATGGTTGAACAGAAGCTACTCTGGCAGGCTGCCCCTGAATGGGAGTGGACTGATATCGGGTGGCGCTGGGCGTGGCGCCTCGAAATTTGTTGAGGCTGTCGACAATAGTCTGTGTGCTTGCAATAGGAAAGACGGGGGTGGTAGAGAGTGACCCTGGGACTGGTTCTCGCCATGTCTTCAGCATCTCCTCGAGCTTCCGGCGAACAACAGCGTCGACTTGCGAATACGCCAGCATAAAAATTTGATGAAGGTTACGTCCAAAGTAGACCGTGTAAGGGGACCCGACGTTTTTGGCAATGGAGTCCAAAACATACAGAGCGGGCAACTTGCGTGCTGGTGGTGCCTATCAGCGGTTAGCGATTGCCTCAGATCCCTAGTAAGCGACTCACTCTGTTGATATGATTCTGTAGGACTCTCGAGATTGCTTCGGCATGCTCGATGTTCTCTTTTGCGATCAAGGTCAAGTTCGAGATCTGATATCTGTCGTTGGACACGAGGTCTTCCAAAGAACCCTTATAATCTTCGGCGACCTCATCTGACGGCAGACCAGACATGACGAGAGAAGGAGATTGATAGATCGCAAATGGAAAATAGAAAAGGTTCAGGGGTAGCAGAAGCCCGGACAGGGACTCGGGACTCGAGCTTTGGCAGAGTCAAACGAGCATGCGCTCGAGGGCTGACTTTGTGAGGCCAAGCAGTGATTCGGCGTCGAGATCAGACACGTATGCGTCTGTGCGAGTAGACAACAAGAAGAAAAGTGTCGTGGTATCTTTTGGCTATCTAAACCCATGCAAAGCGGCGCCCCAGGTATGTTAATTTGAGTCTTCCTTTGGTCCCAGCTCAACTTGTAACATTCCCACTGCCCAAGACGTGACGAGAACACAGCCCGAAACGTCCCCTCTGGTGCCTCCAGCCTCTCGAACCAGGGCAGGCTGCCGCAGGATGGCAGCGAAGGTTCTGAGCCGCTCGTGAAGGAGGGGTAGCTGCGACGTGGTGGAATGACCACTCTCGACGATGTCGTAGCCTGCGGCTGGGAAACAGGTCTAAGTTGACAAAATCAAAGTAGATAGCCGAAGTGTTGGTGTTGGGAGTGGGTTGAAATGGAGAATTACTGGAGAGGGAGGCTCGATCTTTAAGGTACTAGGTTGAGGTGTAGAAGAGATGTGCTGATGACAGCCTGAGTTGAGAGTGAAAGGAAGAATAGAAAAGAGGCCCCGTGAAAGCCGACTAGCCGCCTGCAGTCCAAGGGCAATGACGCCCTCCCTGTCATCCCATCCCACCTATTCACTCACCCAGTCACTTCTTCACTTCCACCTCAAGATTAACGAGCATAGCCAATATTTTTCTTGACACTTCGCCGGATCTCTTACAACGCCGAAAGTCCCATTGCAAGATCTCAGAGCCGACAATCAATCGCCAATTTGCCAACCACACCAGCAGTGCGCCAGAATGCGTCTACCGATTGCCTTCTTGCTCGCCTTGTTCGCTGCGGTGATTGCCGTTCCTCCAGCACAGAGGCCCGTCGTCGTGTCATTTCCCGATAACACACCCTCATCCATTATCGACATGGCCATGGCAGAGATCAGGAAGGATGGCGGTATCATTACCCACGAGTATTGTATGCTTCAACTTCCATCGGCGCTTCCACGATTTACCGGAGGCTAACATGTCTACAGCGCTGATCAAGGGGTTTGCCGCCAAAGTCTCGGAAGTAACGCTCAACAAGATCAGCGAACTGGCAGAAGCATACGCGCCGTATCTCGAAGACGACTACGTGGTCAAGATCGATGGTTCCGCAAGTTCGGATCAATAAGAGGAGAGTTTGTTGCCACAGGAGGACCTGGATGATAGAAAAATGGGATTTTTGTTGCTCCCAAAATTGCATGAAATGAACGGGAAATGAAGTATAAGTCATTGTTGTGATGGCATTGCTGGAGTTTGGGTGCTGGTTATAGCAGATAGACACCTGTCGAGGCACATCCGCCATCTATCCAAACGTCGTCTATGGCTCCTTTCGCCTCAAGAGCGTCGTGGTATCATTGTCAGTGGGCGGCCACTTGGGTTCAAGGCTCCCCAGTTTTTGTTGTTTCGCTCTCATGGTCGGATGCATCTCCCACCACTTTGCTCGATGCCGTGATGTCGAGCAGTTATTTCTGTTCATGAACGGACTCCTGCTCGACCCGTAACTCCAGACTTACAACTAGGACTATTGACTCCACGACACTTCGTGAATAGACATACTCGATAGACCGAAACAGGTAGATAGTAGTTCATCGACGCAAGTATATTGTATCAATATGCGCGCTCCTCCTATTGACTTGGAAGGGAAGATTCTGAGTGACATCGACGTCATATTAGCGCGACCGACCACGAGACAGTCCCGCGCCCTAAAGGATCCGTTCGAGTCGCGTCTTCACTCTCCTTGAAACCGAAACCATGGGGCCGTGCGATGCGGTTTGAGGCCGAATACTCCGCGATTCCTGTGCAATAATGAAATGCCATCAAGTTAAACATACTCCCCTCCCATGGCGACCGAAGAAGCCATTGCTGCCGGACTCATCGATTGGTTCAACAGTCTTGCTGTCGCAGATGCTGTTTGTACCGTAGACGACTTTACCAACGGCGACCTAATATGGAAGGCTCTACGTGCGCTTGAATGCCTCCCTTGGTCGCGGTACGGTTACTGACGGCGACCAGAACAGATTGACCGCTTCAGCTTTCCTGGGAGGCTCCCAGAGAACCCGGACACAGATCAATGGATCAACAAATGGACCAACCTCAAGCATATCTACGATGCGCTGTCCATCTTTCTCGTCGAAGAATGCAGCCAGCGACTTCCTCTCCCTGGTGGTCGCCCCGACCTCAAGGCCATTGCTCAATCCTCCTCCCTCAGCGACACCGCTGCCCTCCTCAAGCTCCTTGTCGTAGCTGCCATCAATTGCGCCGATCGCATCGAATACCTGAAGCAAATGCAGGAGCTGGCCGAATCCACCCAGGAGGTGTTGATGCAGACAGTGCAAGAGGCTGGTGAAGACGTGGGAGCTACCGCCGATGCCGGGGCCGAGAATGGCCTGGTCGATGACCTCGATGTTGAACTTCCAGCCTCACCGCGTCGTTCAACAGAGATGGAGACAGTTCTTGAGTCAGAGGAACGACTAGGCAAAGTCATCGCCGACAACCAACGGATAGCTCATGAAAAGCGGGAGCTGCAGAAACTACTGGATGAAGCACATTCGCGGTACGAGAAACTTCAAGAACGCTTCGACCTCGGCCAGGACGAGTTGCGGGAATCCAACGACCGCCTCACCGCCGTCCTCGCTGGCAAGTCCGACATTTCGACGAGGCCGCTAGACTCGAAACACGATACATTGATAGCAACCTTGGAGAATCGAGTACTCGAGGCCGAGTCGGAGGTAGAAGAGCTGCGTAAGAACAATGAGGTCCTCAAGATCAAGGCTGAGAAGGCGCAGAAGCTGCAGGATGACTACGACGAGATGAAAATTGAGCGAGATCGTCTGGCACGGAAAGCTAACACGGCAGAGAAGTACAGACAGAAGCTGGAGGCCAGCCAGGACCTAGACAAGGAGAACAACAATCTGAGAGCGAAAGTGACCGAGCTGCAGAATCAATTGAAGCAGTCCGACTTTGCACGTGCCAGCTCGGGCGATCTGCAGAGAGAGATCGACGAGTACCGGCGACTCTTGCCCAGCATAGAACAGGAAAGGTACGAGCTGAATGAGATGAAGAAGAGGCTAGAGTTCGACTATCATACCTTGGAGGCACGCTACCACGATACCGGCGAACAATTATCCAGACAGAACCAGACCGTGGAAGAGCTGCAATCGAGGCTGAGAGACTATGAAGATGGTGTCGCTCCCGCTGCGAGGGAGGAAAAGCTTCCCGAACCAGTGGATAAAGACTTCGAGAAGGAAGAAGCAGAATTGGCTGAATCGGAAGCCCGGCTTGCTGCTGTCCTGCTCAACGGCGACGCTGTCCCCCCCACGAGCAAAGAGACCGATCTTAGTCCGCCCACCGATAGAGGCTCACCCATCGCAGGCCTCAACGATGAAGAAATCATATCAGAAGACGAGCTAAAGGCCATCATGTCTGCAATGCGTGCTCAAGCCCATGCTGGCACGGCCACAGAACGAGAATCGTCCCTTCGGGCTCAGAAGAAAATGATCATTGCTATCGAGCGCCAGCGAACCAAGAATCAGCTCCTGCTCGAGCACGTACAGAAGCAAGACCAGATGATCAGGGATATGCAGAAGAAGGTAGAAGATGATCAAAAAAATCACCAGCAGATACCAGAAGATGTCCCGCCCCTTCCACCACCAAAAGATACCCCGGCTCCCTCTGTGCAGCCCCCAGACGAAGAGTCCGAAATTGAACGACTCACCAACCAGAACACTATTTTGCATCGCGAGCTCAAGCTTATGGCATCGGCATGGTACGACCAGAATCTGCGTCTAGCAAGCATGAGCTCTGCTACGTCGGGGCGGAGTCGAGGAAATGGTAACTTTGGTGAACCTCGGGGATTTCTGGGGCGGCAGCGGCGAAGGATGGACGCTGTTATGGTTGGAAGAGCTTCATGAACGCAGGCCGCATGACGGAGCCAAGATCATCACTCGGCGCGAGACGCCTCCTATTTGTATAGAGCGTTGTGTCGTACGAATCGAATCATTGCACCAGTTGACACGCGATCAGCAACGAGTATCCAACAGGGCGGCTGCCTCCCCATCCGTATCAAAGATGGTCGATCCCTTTGGCTGCTACAGTATCACGGCGCCTGCGGTGTGCGTCAACGCACCTAATGTCCACACTCGACTGTAAGGTACGGCGACGGCGATATCGACGGCAGGAGTCACCCTCCTTGAGTCTGCTCTTCCCCTTGCCTTCCTCTTGGACATCCTGCCACTCCATAGGGAGGTCATGCATCACTTTTGGCCCTGGTACTACTTGTACTTTGTGAAGCCATCTACTTAAGACCTCGGCGCAGCCTCACAGTCGCTTAGATATCCCGCTCGCTATATTCTGGAAGGCTATATAAATGAACTGATAGCGTTCTTAACATCGATTGAAATCCCAACTTAATGCCATTACCGGCGCGGCCTTGGCCAGTCACCTCTTCGATCTCGCTTTCCTCATAACCAAGGCACCAACTTCTCTACGAAAGGTCACCTACACATCATGAAGTACATCCAACCCAAGCCGACCAGATCACTCTTCATTGCCGGGAGCTCATTGTGGCAAAAAGAACGACTGTGCTGGCACTGCGGGAAGCATATCAGCGAGCAAGCAGAGGGCTCCAGAGATCAACACATAGGCAGGAAACCATTTCAACAATACACCTGGGCTAATTTCCATCTGTATGACATTGACTGGACCGTTTGCGCATGTCATTGGGAAACGGAACATTGGTCAGACGATGGTTCGGCAACGCCCGCTGATGACAGGTTCAATGTCGACCGTGACGAAGACCCCGACGAGTGGGCGAATGGCGCGGGCGACGACGAAGACACCGTCCCATTGCACCGGCTGTTGTCTTGGGAGCTCCTCCAAGAACTAGAGGAACAGATCGACGAAATCGAGAGCGGGAGCACCTTGAGCGGAGGGAGTCCGTCGGCTTCAATATACTCGTGCGGCACCAATGCAGACAATCATCTTCTGGACACCCCGGTTTGGGACACAATCAGCCTCGCCTCGGACGGTTCTTATGAGTCGGCCACTTCGACACTGAGCAGGCGCAGTGTTGACAGTGCTATCTCGACAGCCACAGAGGACGATTCAAGAATTTGCTTCAGGCGCACACTTGACCTGGAAACCATGGAGGATTGGAGTGTTGATGGTGACGGGAATCTGTGGCCCAACGTGATATTGCGGTACGCCGATGTTACTTTAGTTGACTGACCTGGTTAGTGGGCGGGCTTCTGTAGTACTGTATTGGAGGCAGGGAGCAGAGCACGATTTCCAGATCCCTTCCACAGTTGGAGTGCTCCGTCCATCGGACCGGTTCCCCAAGAGTATGTCGCCTCCATGGTGGGGAAGTCGACAACATCTCGTCTACATAGTCCCAATTCATGGCCAATGTTTGTAGAGCGTATAGCCTGTCAGACCTCGATTTCTAGTGCTTCTCGCTGCTTGCAACAATGGGCTCCTTAGGTAACGATGAAGTCTACGTGACCGTGTCCGCTCTGGAGGCAGGGCAGCTCACCTTGCCTGAAAGTTTGTTCATTACCGACGCCGACCCGGAGAAGCGAGCAACAGTACCTTCATTATCGTTCCTGATACAGCATCCTTCTGGGGATGGAAAAGTCACGAAAATGGTCTTCGACCTGGGGTTGAAGCGCGACCTATCGAAGTATCCTCCAGCCCAACAAGCCCATATAGCAAATCGCCAGCCGACTATACTCCATCCGGATTGTGCCGACAGTCTACGAACGGGAGGGCTGGATCCTGCAAAGGACATTGACATCGTGATACTCTCTCACGTTCACTGGGATCATGAGGGTACACCGGACGACTTTTCCAACTCGACGTTTGTGGTTGGGTCCGGGACGCTCCATCTCCTCGCAAACGGCGCACCTCCACACTATCCAAAGGACATCTTCAACCCAGACCTTTTGCCCAAAGACCGTACGAGGGAACTGCCACCCACGTCGGGAGACAGTACCACCGCAGCGAAATCCCAGACGGACCACGCATGGAAACCATTCGCGGGGTTTCCAAATACGGTGGACTTCTTCGGCGACGGCAGTGTATACATCGTGGACAGCCCAGGCCATTTATTCGGTCACGTCAACCTGCTCGCGCGTCTGAGCCATACAAAGTGGGTGTACTTGGGCGGCGACTGCTGCCACGACCCGAGGATTCTGACCGGGGAGAAAGGCATCGCTCTGTACGACGACGGGCACGGCGGACTGAGATCCGTACACGTGGACACAGAGCAAGCGCGGCAGACGCTGTCAAAGATCGGCCCGTTGTTGAAGAAGCCCTGTCCAGCCATACAAGGGGACGGAAGCGAGCCCGTCGAGGTGGAGGTTATTGTTGCGCATGATAAGGGCTGGAGGGAGAAGAATCTGAACAGATTCTTCCCGGGAAGTCTGTGAGAGATATAGTATGCCGTGGGTGTTGGCGTATGTTCGCCGGGAGAATGAATCCAAGCCACCGCCTTGCTGAAAAATCAAACCCCAACCGTCCGAATCGACAACCCAAGTGTGTGTCGCTTGTCGGGGCAAACAAAGTAGCATTTAAAAAGAGTCAAACCGGACGTCTCCTGTACTTGGATTCGGACCTGGGTTTTCTTTAATTTCGTCATACTCCAGTCCACGCATCCGAGTTATGATGGCTAGCGAACATGCTTTCACTGTACATACTTCGTATAAAACTTTTTAAAAGCAGGGAAGGGCTTGGAGGAGACTTGCTTGACGCCTGCAACAGACAATATTTTCTGCTTCGCTTGTGGTTAGTTTGAGGCGACTTGGGCGCTTGATGTCATTTTGTCGGTGCCGGCGGTATGGTAGATTCGTGTTACGACAAGCACCCCCTCCTTCTTCTCCCACTTTCAACGAGCAGAAGTTGTCCGTCTTGGCCCTTTAATTCCATCGTCTTGCGAGCTCAATATCTGAGGCTTCGACTCAATTTTGTCAATCCTACGAGACCTAACCATGTGTGGGCGCCCCCTTCACGAGATGTGCGTCCATGGGCGTAGTGCTGGATAGCATGAAGAGAGTTTCTGACAGCATTGCAGTTGGCGGCTCCAGCAAGACATAAAGAGGCAGATAGTTGTACAGGGTTGGAGAGACGCTTCATGGGACCTTCACGGAGAAGAGAGAGAGCTGGTTCGGTGCGTCAGTGTCTCCTTCGTAAGGGTGTACTTGGGCATCGCAAGATGCAGAGCTTTTGCAGTGGGCATGCTGTGGACAATGGTATTTTTCGCCTCTCAACTGAGTCGCTGAAGGATAGAAAATTGTAAAGGACGACAAGTCTGTGTCGAGTTGATTATTTTTACTGAACAGATTGTCCGAATATAATCGCCTGCTCGACCGTATCAATCCAAGCAAGTGATGCGGAAATCCCATACGGTGGAGTATCGCACCCATTGAAACCTTCTCCTTCTCTGGATGTACAGAAACTGTTTCGAGAATGAGTCCCTCGACCAAACGCAGAAGTCTAAGGACAATCTGGATGCCACTCGATCTGACTCCAATGACAGTAACCCTTTTACCCGGCTAATGCATCAGTCAGAATCCATCTAACCTGGAATCACTTCACACCCTGAAATTTACGGGCCTATCCTAGGCGGCACCAGCTTGCCTCAAATCTGTAGAGGCTCTGGAATACCGGCCCATTCCCACTGGCTCACAACGCTGGTGGCAGGAATGAGAATGTTGCAACTCCCGGCGTTGATGCTACCATCGACCAAGTCTTCGACTTCTAGTGACTATTTTGCATCATCCCGTCGATGGCCTGCGAACGCAATGGGAGAAGCCTACGAACACGTGCACATTGCCCTTCTCAACCATTCTGTGTCTATTTCAGGATCTTGCCCTGCGAGGCATCGAACTAAGAGGTGCTTGCAGTGTCGCTACCCGGCACAGCGCTGAACACGGTCGGGGTGTGAATTTCGTTGCGGGCGGCAGGAGCTCCTCGCATCTACATAGCAAAAGCATGCTTCTGCCATTATCTCTATAAGCACGCACGAAGGCCAGGCCTCTCAGGGTCATTTCCAACCACCTATTCCTGGCTTCCACGGCGAAATAATGCTGAATGAGAGAGAGCAACAATGCTGATTGACAACCACGGACGAGCTGGACGGAGAGAGTAGCTTTCGACCACGAGTCCAACACGCCCATTTCCTTATTCGATACATCTGTTTTTCACATGCCGATGGCTGATCAGAAGGGGCCGCCATACGGTTGGACATGGCCACTTGGACATGGATGGGCAATGTCACCGATACAAGCGGGTTGTCTCACTTCTCATAGGCTTTACATACCAATTTGAAGGTCAGTGTAGGTAAATTGTGAAATGTTGCTATGGATCACTCTTCACATCTTTGACCAAACAGTCGGAAACCGCGAGGCTGAAGTCCAGCCTTGGGACTGGAGAACCCACCTGCTGCACGTAATTGGGGAAGGCACCAATGGTGCCAAGACACTCTAACCCCGCCCTTGTGGCCTTGTGGTTAGCCTCGGCTGCCCCCAATTCCGTTCCACTCGCTTTCTCCAATGCTGCCCTTTCTCCAACCTCGCCAACTGCCTCTTCGCTTGTGGGGAACTTCCTACCCTCACCACTTCCTCAGTTGTGCTTCGTTACCAGAAGCATGGCGTACTGCTTCGTCCACATGGCCACTGACATGCCGCATTGCCGTGGACATGGTGATCCATCCATTTGGAGTTTCTTCGGCTTCAACTCCGAGGTGGAGAGCATATGTTTGTCGGGTCAAGGTGTTTGTGAGCAAGTGAACATCTCGCATTTCACACTGCAAGCCAGTCTGTACCGAGTACCACGAGGCTGACAACAACTCTTGAACGTTGCAAATTGAGAAGTTGAGCTCGTAGTCCCAAGTAGCACTGATTGTGTTTCATTCTCGAGCCCTACATCAGAAGCATTCTTGTAACAGAAATCCAAGCCCCCGGTCGACAAGATGTCGTATTCACTAGACTCAACAGTGGCCTTCATAGGTGCGCCTCGTTTCACACGAGCGATTCTCTCATCCTTCTAACCGTATGACTAGGCATTGGCGTGATGGGCTACTCCATGGCCGTCAACCTACGCTCAAAGCTCCCCTCGTCCAAGCTCCTCCTGATCTGCGACGTCTCCCAAACCCTGCTCGACAAGTTCCAGAAAGAGAATGCGTCGAACGGCCCGATCGAAGTCGTCCCGAATGGCTACGAAGCCGTCCAAAGGGCAAATACAGTCATTACCATGTTACCCACGGCACCGTCGGTCGAGAAAGTATACCTGGACGAAAAGACGGGTGTGATCCAGGGCGCCATCGACGCGAGCAAGAATGGGAACCCACAGAAGAAATTGATCATGGAGTGCGGGACCATCGAGACGGCGACGATCTTGAAAGTCGCACAGGCAACGAAAGACGCGGCTTCCAAACTCGCAGATGGGGCAACCCTGGATTTCGTGGATGCTCCTGTCTCGGGGGGTCCCATGGGCGCCGAGGCCGGGACGCTAACATTCATGGTTGGCGCGACGTCGAAAGCACCGTTTGAGCACGCCAAGGAGTATTTACAACACATGGGCAAGAAAGACAGTATTTTCCATTGCGGCGACGTTGGCGCTGGCACGGCGTTCAAAGTGATCAACAACTATCTTTCAGCCATTACAAGTCTAGCGGCCTCTGAGGCGCTGAATATCGGTGCGAAGATGGGTTTGGATTTGAAGTTATTGACCGATGTGATCAATGTATCCGGAGGACAGTGTTGGGTGACCTCCCAATCAAACCCTGTTCCAGGGATACACGCCAATGCACCTGCAAGCCGAGGGTACGAGGGTGGCTTTCGTATTGAATTGTGCAAGCACGTGTTGGAAATGGGCAATTCCCTTGCAAAAATGGTCGGTGCGCGGACAATATTAGATAAACCTACGCTCGCAGCGTTCGATGAGGCGATGAACGACGAGAGGTACAAGGGGAAGGATGCTCGGGTTGTTTATAAGTGGTTGAACGATCAGGACGTGGAGAAGGCGGTCGATGGCAAGAAGGAATGAGCTGGAGGAGGCCGGTTTCTTCGAAAAGGATTGGTGATTACAGAGTACTGAGCAGAGATTAACATAGCCCACGGGCCGTAAACCTTTGCACTCACAAACATAACCGGATCCTGGTCCATGCGCTCCACTCTCGTGGTCATATTGAATGCCTTTGGACCCGTCGTTGTCGTTAACATGCGCCGTACTTCGGTGTCCGTTATGGTGATGGACTTTGCCACGAGCTCAACTGGATGTCCACGTGCAAGCTGAATAGTGTTGATAGTGAGCACTCCTTCCCCTACGGAGCATTGTGGCTCCGAGGACGTGACTGATGCTGTTAGGTCCTTGTGTTCTGCCGCAACCGAATTCGACCAGGAGGGTACGCGACTAAGCATCTGAATCAGAACAGTTGTACAAATCCACTGTCCCAGACGGATCGTATCCCGCTGGACCCATGATTGTCATTACAAGGGCCAGATCACCTGGAATGGTCGATAAGAGTGGGTTTGCCAATAAAGTCCTGGCGCAAAGTGTCCGAATGTCGAGGCTATACCAGTGTTGGTACACAGACGGAGCGTTGATCGACGCGCGGTTGGCGAGAAGGCTAGAGAAGCACGAGTTATCGGCCCTGGATCCGTAAAACACGATAGGTGTTCCGCTGGCGAGTCTGAGCATTGGGGCTCAATTGGCCGTGTTGGGTGCCTCCCATCTGGGAACTCTACGCACTGTACATAACGCCAGGCTTGAGTCTCGTGTAGTTCAGCCAGCTTCGAGCATGTCGGCATAAATGTTCAGACTTGTCCCGATAACGTCGACGATTGCCCAAGTCTGAGCACCGCGAAACACTTGGGCCCATACTCTCAGGACACCCGCACTCAGATATTTCATTGCAGCAGGTGAGTCCATTGCAACGTCCACTGGCATCGCGAATTCGGTCTCATCCAGCATTGTTTTGACCAGTGTGGCGATCTTGCGCTCGTCGTTCGTGATCGCAGGGCCGGAATCTGGCAGGCTCAGTGCTTCAAGCCATTTGCTTAGCAGAAATGCGCACTCTAAAGTGCAAAGGGAGTGTTGAATTGACCACATGAACGTTTGCGTTTGGGCAACAAGATGGATACCAATCTTCACCGGGATGCTGAGTGCATGAGCAGAGTGTAGGACTGCTCGAACGAGCTTCGGTGTTCGCTTCACCGATGGGCTGTCTCGGAAGGCATTGGCAATCTGGACTGGGTCGCGCGTATCAAGAGCTCGGCCGGGTCCTAAGTCAACGTTGAGGCGGATGTAAGCAAGTCGCAAGAGAGCCGTGGAGTTGAAAGTAACCGGGCCGTTCGGGTTCATCGGGTCGAGTGACGACTCGGGGTTCCGTTTCCAGGCAAGCTGCCAGTTCCTGAGCGCCTGCTCAATCGCAGCAACGTCATCAGATCTTAAATCGCCGTTGTGATCGAGTCGGTATCGAGAAATCTGCCGGACAAAGAAAATGTGCTGTAGCAGTGCGTGGACAAGGACGTAATTTCCTAGGGAAGAGTTGTAGGTGTTCGCATCATTCGAAGTGCGAGAGAACAGTCGGTGTAGGGCAGTCTGAAACCCAACCTCCGGGCCAGAGCGAGCTCGCACCTCCTTCCACTTGCTGGCTGTAGGCGCTTTGAACTCGAAGGCATTGCAAGGCAACGTCAGATCGACCTCCGAGGCAAGAATCAATGACGGGATGTTGTACACGATGGTGTGCAGATTGAAGAAACAGAAGACAATAAACTTCGTGCGTTTTGTCGTTTCGCGGCGGATCCAGTCTGCCCAGCTTATGTCCTCTGGCAATGGTTGATGCTTGAAACCATCATCTCGGACGAGTGTCGCCAGAACGCTCTGAATCGCGAGAGCCTCGCGTAGAATCTCCCGGTGTTTGGCCCAAGTCGCCATGGCCATCAGCAACAGCAATGCTTGAGCTGTTTGCATCAGGTCTTCCCTTTGGATCCCCGAATCCGAATCGGGCTGAGATGGGAGCCCTAAGCATCCTGACATAGAACCACTGCGTGGTGTTTCACCCGTTGTCATGTCGCTGCCCTTGCCCTGACCGGAATACTGCGGCGACAGCTCCGCCGACCGGTGGGATGCGGCTAATCTAGCATCTCTTTGGCGAATGCGATGCATGGCTATACACTGACTGACATGGAACAATTCGACGCCCTTCTGTCCCTCAAAGCAATACTGTGCGCCAACTGCTGCCATGGCTATGATGAGCTCAATGCAAGTATTGTTGATAGATAGCGTTGGAATGTGTAGAAAAGGCAGATGCTCGTGAAAGCCATTGAGGTAGCCCGCCAGATACCTTGACAAGGCCAACCGTGATGGTAGCTGGAAAGTGCTGGGCACCACATGAGCGAATTCGGCCAGTTTGATCGACACATTCTGTCGATCCTCGATGGTGATGTCGGACAACAGACGACTGCCGCTGCTTTGTTCATTTGGTGGTGCCGACGGGCTCTCCTCTGGCTGTAATGAGGGTAGGCGCGAGCCGAAGCGTGAGAAGGAGCCCGCATCTTCGGGGTGGTCTGGATTAGGCTGGGCCCGGGAGGCAGGACGAGGCTCGGTGGTTGGAAGCACATCAGTTGCATGAGTGAAGGATTCGGGAGAGAAGAATGGTATTGGTTGCTCGGCGCTGATCATGGACGAGAAGTGATAAGACGACAGTGCGCCGTTGTCCATGAAGTTGGCGAGGTCTTGCAGGGAGTCTTCAAAATCGAAGCCGACAATCCCGTTCAATTGATCCATTGGTGCTTGCATCGATGCTTGAGGAGTGGCGTTGGGCAGAAACTGGTCTTGAACGGGGAATATCGGTGTCGAGAGGTGGGTTGGTTGCTGGAGCGCAACATGCGGTTGGGGCTCCTGAGGCCGGGCATGCTCAGCGGCCATGAGCAACGTCGCGAAGGACAGATCATGGCCGTTGGGCGTGCTGCCCGTGGTCGCGTTAGGATTCGCAGGCATGTAGCCGGGGGCGAGGTTCTGTGAAGGAGTAAAGTCGGTTGAACTCAGATCAGGAGCGTCGGGAAGATCCAGCCCATGGTTCCCGTTGCTGTCTTGCCGCACCCGAGCCGTCGACGAGATGGTGGCGGCGGTGCCGTTCCCTTGGGCATTCCGTCCATTCCTCGACCATCGCTCGGCGTCGTGACTCAGCCTCTCGTGTCGAACTAGAAGGTCACTCGACTTGGGTCAGTATCAGCGGTCACCGGCTCTCGTCGTCACCATACCTTCGAGTGAACTTGCTATCACATTGGTTACAGGCGAAGGGCTTCTCTCGGGTATCTAAGGATCAGTCAGAACAGCATACGCGAAGAATCAGCCGGTGCACCATCATACGCGTCCGTTCGTGCCGTTGAAGATGCTCCAGACGCGCGAAGAGTCTCTGGCAATGCTTGCACTGGAATCTCTTCGGCTTCTTTGGGGGCGGCTCCTGGCTGCGGTCGTCTTCCTCCAACTCATGGCCGTTGATGTCCGCATTGAAGTTGTCCTGTGTCATTGGCGGCATGGGAGCTCAATGCTCTGGCATTATGCCACAAAGAGCCAACGAACTCTAGACTCGACAGCAATCTGGGGAAGCCCAAAGCGGGAACTGGACAGAAATCTGATTGTACTGTAGCTTGCTCGTGGGATTCTCTGGGGATTCTGCGGAGGCCAGAGTGCGGCGCATGTGCAGGGTTCCAACTGCACCTGAGACTGCGAAATCATGGGGCTGCACGGCCAAGCGAAACACACGGTGCGGGGCTTCTTAGGCTCTCCGGGGGGCTTTGGGCGGCCCTAGGCACACAGAACGTGAGCTGCCGAGGCGATTGGACGAGCTTCGCGGGTGGCTTGCACAACACCTAGGCAGGTTTTTGTCGCAGTAGTCCGTCAGAATCTACTTCCAAGGAAGGCCGCAGACGCAGGGTCGTCACCGACTCGAGCTGCCGACTTTTAGTCCTAGCCCTAGATCTGGCCATGTGGAACGTAGCATCCCTCGACCTTTGCCCACGAGTTGCACATCTCATTGGAGAAGCACGACGAGAGCTCGAGCCTGAAGCTGCTTTTGGTCATGTTTTTTACCCCAACAGCCAGCCTCCATCAAGTGGGACCGGCTTGGAATCCGATCTGGATCAATATCGACCTTTCTAAAGCCTGGGGTGTCCTCAATCATGACCACGACGACCGGTGTGCAACCTATAACTTCATCTCACCTTGAGCGGCGGCATGTCTTCCGTCTATCCGCAGCAGACGCCCCCGTCGCCGCCAGAGAGCCCGTCTGAAGCCACCGTCGAGGTCTACGCGCTATCGGGTGGTCATTTCTCACTCCCCGAACGGTTCTTTGTTCACCCGGCATCTCAAACTGCCCGAAGGACGGTTCCTTCCTTGTCGTTTCTGGTGATCCACCGAGACCAAGAGACCGATCGAACGACAAGGATAGTATTTGATTTGGGTCTTCGCCGCGATATCAAGAGGTATTCGCCACCTATCCAGAAACATGTGGAAACGAGGCAGCCCATGGTGACCCTTCCGGATGTGACGGCGAGTTTGGCTGCGGGCGGATTGACACCGAACGACATTGACTACGTTATCTATTCCCACGTAAGTAGGCGGCAGGATCGACCAAGGCGTGGCTGACGAGCAGTTCAAGGTTCACTGGGATCACGTCGGGGAGCCCCGAGACTTTCCTAGAAGCACGTTTGTGATCGGCAACGGCGCGAACGCTCTTCTGCACGGACAAGGGTCGCTGCGAGGAAGTCACTCATTCTTTGAGTCTGATCTGTTGCCGTCTGAAAGAACCATCGAACTTGCGAACCCTTATGAAGATATAGATGAAGAAACCAAACACCAGATTCTCGAGCTGAACGCTCCAGACTTCATCCAAGAGTGGAAAGTTTTAGGGAATCTGCCCAGGGTTCTCGACATTTTCCATGATGGCAGTCTCTTGATTGTCGACGCGCCAGGCCATCTCCCTGGGCACATCAATCTGCTTGCAAGGACCGGCCCGACGACCAGTGTGTATCTAGCGGGAGATGCCTGCCATGATAGGAGGATTATGCGGAATGAGAGGCAGATAGGCGAGTGGTTTGATGAGCACGGACACATTTGTTGCATTCATGCCGACAAGAAGCTGGCAGAGCAGACGATCGAGCGAATCCAGGCATTGGAGAAGAGCGGCGTTGAGGTCATCTTTGCACACGATTTTGAATGGGAAGAGGATCCGAAGAATCGGTCGAGGTTCTTTGGAAGCCCTTGAGTCTTGATGGAACGTCTTCTTGAGCATGATTATACCCAGGACCGAACGCGTGCAAACTCGGTGGGGATACATTTCGAGTCTGGCAGCCCTCGAAGCAACTTGGCTTGGAAGGCAGCGTTCATGAGGCGAATGGCACATTTGCCAAGGTGCTGTCTCCGTCGCACGACCTACTAGTTATTCGAATGTACGTTTCCTTCTCGGCCCGACTAGATACTGTGCAAGAGGAGTGGAGTTGATATCTTGAAATGGAAACCATTACATTCCCCACACCTGATTTCTCGTATGAAGCCCGGCGCGATACTCCAATTCCGCTTTGAGGTGGGCGTCGAAGCATACACCACCGCAGTCATATGGCGCAATGCTTTAAACTTGGTAATCCCTTGCTTGAGTGGTGCCGTTATATTTCAGAGTACGTAGCACATTCACGACGACCCGGACCTGACAATGGCGCCGTCGAAGGATCCCGCGGCACTGAAGGCGCAGTTTGTCTCTCAGTTAGGCGAAGAGCAGTGGGATGACTCTTGGAAGAGCATCGCACAGCTCAGCCCCGAGCTCTTCACTGCGAGCGTAGATCTCATTGCCGCCCCTAAAAAGAAGCGCCACCTATCTCCTAAGATCCAGCAGCTCATGTCCATCGCCGTCGATGCCGCCGCAACCCATCTCTACGCGCCGGGTGTCCGAAAACACATCGATGCGGCCCTGAAAGAGGGAGCAACACCAGCAGAGATAATAGAAGTCATTGAGTTGACTGGCACACTGGGGATACACGCCTGTAACATCGGAGTGCCGCTACTGGTGGAGGTGATGAAAGAGGAGGGCATCTACGAGACTCATGCTACCGCAGGCAAGCCTTTTGATGCCCAAAGAGAGAAACTGAAGGCAGACTTCACCAAGAATAGAGGGTATTGGCACACCTTCTGGGAAGACTTTTTGGCGCTCGACCCAGAATTTTTTGAAGCATACCTCAACTTCTCCTCGGTTCCCTGGCTGAAGGATGTGGACGGCTCAGGCAAGGGCGGCGGCGTCCTGGAACCTAAAGTCGGTCTCACTATGACCCCTCGCCATGTTCCTCCCACTGACAGATCCCGTAGGTGAAAGAGTTGGTGTATTGCGCATTCGACGCGGCCGCCACGCACCTCTATGTCCCGGGGCTCAAACTGCACATGAAGAACGTCCTGAAATACGGAGGCACACCAGAAGAAATCATGGAAGTTTTGGAGATCGCAACTCAGCTCAGTTTGCACACCTCCAACGTTGCCGCGCCGATACTGGCGGAGCGACTAGCCAAGGCTTGACGAGGCTGAGCAGGTGAAGGTTATCTGTTCTGTCTTTTGGTAAGATCAACTTCTGGTTCTACCACCTTGGCTGTCACAATCAGCAGTCGACCTGACCACGGGTATACAACACGTGTCGGGGTGAACGTGGCGAGAGGGTCGAATGCCGTTGACGTGCATGGAAGGCCTTACAACAATGGGCTTCGTTCACTTTCTCCAACGGGATCAGATGTCAATTGGAGAAACCCCAATCTCACTGCACGATTTCCATGGTGGTCCGAGTTTTGCTGCAAGGTCCATGGTGGTGGACTTTCGATAATGGACACCCTAATCAATTGCCGGTCAACAAGGTTCTTTCTGAGCTTGTCTGCTTCAAGGTTTAACGCGACAACCTGCCGGTATCACCCACCAATGGTTTTAGGGGCGATCTGCAAGCCACTGATTACATGCGGCTTGGCTGTCAGATAGAAGGCTATGAAGAGTCGTTGGTAGACAGTCTTGCCCGCCCATCTTCGAGCTTCTTGCCCGGAGTTCCGCCTGCGTTGCAACGCTGGCTACCTCATGCTACAGTAGGAAAACCACCCCCAAACATCCGATCGAGCTGGATATATCCACTCGACAATGATTTGGGCATGGGATTTCCCCACGTGGTTTGATTCTAGACCTGATACCCCAACTTCTGGCTGAAGGGTCATAAGCAGGTCTTCGAGACCAGAGCCCTTCGTCGGTGCAGACACACTGTATCCTTGGATCTCTAAGCACACCCAAAGTCCCGGCCATGGAGAAGAATCAAGAGACCACGGTGGAGCAGCCTCTCGACGAGCTGAAGCAAAAAGCCGAGCTCGAGGAGTATGCAGAGAATGGCACTTCGGCACAAGCAGTCGACTTCGCTGCGAAAGAAGCCAAGTTGCGGCGCAAGCTTGATCTCTATATCGCACCGGTGATGATGATTCTCATGCTCATCAGCTACCTTGATCGTGGAAAGTGAGTTCTCCCGAAACTCTGTATTGGCTTGATCAGACTATCGGAATTTCAGCAGCCATGCTTGTTAGGTCTATGGAGGCTAAAACCAGAGCAGTATCGGGTTTGCCGCCACACAGGGCATGGCCGACGATATCGGCTTACACGGTAACCAGCTCAATGCAAGTTCTCTCCGCTCTTGGAAATTCACGGCAGGTGTTTAACAGGATTTACAGACTGCGGTCTCAATCTTCTACTGTACATACGTCGTGGCAGAGTTGCCGACATCACTATACGTCAAGCGACTGCAGTTCCACCGAGTTATCCCTATCATCACCTTTTGCTGGGGACTCGTTTGCATGTGCATGGGATTTATCCAGAACTTCGCTGGCCTTTGCGTCTGCAGAATCTTGCTAGGTTGGTTTGAAGGGTAAGTTATCAGCGTGGATGACCAGAATCGAGAAATGACTCGTTCAAACAGGTGCTTGTTCCCTTCGATGACTCTCCTGTTGGCAAACTGGTACAGGAGAGAAGAGTTGGCTCAGAGGATCTCGTATCTCTTCAGTAAGTGGTATGCTGCTCGCTAAGGGTTTCTAGATATTGACCTGTTTAAGTTGCGTCTGCTCTGTCCGGCGCTTTCGGCGGGCTCATCGCCTTTGGAATCCTTTACATGGATGGAGTCGCCGGCTATCCAGGTTGGCGATGGCTGTACATCCTGGAAGGCCTCATTACTCTCGTGTGGGCTGCTATGTGCATCTATCTTGTACCCAAAAACTACCAGACGGCGTACTTCCTCAATGACGAGGACAAAAAGATCATGGCAATCCGCGCTGAGTTGTCGGAGTCCTATTCTGGAGGTGACGGCCACTACAAGATGAACGACCTCAAACTCGCCTGGAAGGACACCAAGACGTGGTTACACGGAGTCAGTCAGATCGCCGTGGTGACTATCCTCTACGGCTTCGGAACATTTCTGCCCATTATCATCAAAAACGGACTACACTATTCAACCAAGCAAGCGCAGTACCTCGTGATCCCCGTCAACATCTGGGGCGCCATTGTCTATGCTGTTGGAGCCGTGATCTCGGACAAATACCACAAGCGGTTTATGATCATGGTCGTTTGTGCCCCCATTGGGATCGCAGGATATGCTATCCTTCTGAGGATGGATGATGTGTCGGTTGGAGTGCAATATTTCGCGACTTACCTGATCGCTACGGCCTGCTTCCTTTGCACCGGTGGCAATATCGCCTGGCTATCTGGTAACGTCGCACCCGATGGCAAAAGGGCTGCGAGTTTGGGTAAGTGAACACCTTCTGGCTGTGGCACAATCGGCTGACAACCACTCAGGGACACAACTAACACTCACCAATCTTGGTGGTATCATTTCCGGCCAGATCTATGCCTCGACCGATGCGCCACATTTCGTGCTGGGCCACTCCTGGTCCCTGGGAAGCTTGGCCTTCGCGTTCATTGTCTTCAACATTCTCCGAGTGCTCTATAAGAGACGCGAAGCGAAGAAAGAAGAGCTTCGTGCGCAAGGCGTGGTTACGCCGGCGGGAGAGTTCACGGACAGGGCGCCAGAGTTCAAGTATCAGTTCTAGTTCTGGTATCATGAAAAGGTTCCATGGCATGTGCTAGCAACGGGCTCTGAATATCGGACTGTGTCATATGCAGTGAGCCGCAGCTCGGAGTGGCAGGTCTTGCAGATCTGAGGCTTCAAGGAGAACGCAAAGGCGACCAACCTCAAACTTTTCCGGTCGTAGCCCTTCAGCATTGGTGTTCTGTCAGAGGCGGCGCAACTGGATCCAGTACGACGTTAGGACCCAGTGCGTACTGTGTAGGCGGTCGCGTATTGGTCTGTTTGTGCCCTCGAGTTTCTCTTGGCCCGAGTCAGCCCGCTCTCAGTGTTGCATCTCACTGCGTGGAATCCAACATTTTCATACCTCATTCATAGTAGATTTCTAGGTTGTGCTTCTGTTATCTTCTTCCTTTCTTTCATCCTCCCATATTATTGAGATCATCCCTTTCACATCCCTGATTTATTAATTACTCTTCAGCGATTTTCAGCCCCAACCAGTGACATCATCGCTGAATTCCAGGCTTCCAGCCGTTGAAACTCTTGGATTTTATCGGACCTCTTCTCCGAAGCGATTGTCGCTATGCAGCGTCTTTCATCTTTGATGAGGTCGTTGAATGGCGGTGAACGGCCTC
The DNA here is from genome assembly GCA_016109495.1 of Phialophora tarda. Taxonomy (NCBI): domain Eukaryota; kingdom Fungi; phylum Ascomycota; class Eurotiomycetes; order Chaetothyriales; family Herpotrichiellaceae; genus Phialophora; species Phialophora tarda. The sequence goes on along the minus strand of JADWPL010000036.1, from coordinate 108,925 downwards.
CTGGCTTAGAAGGTAGGAAGATGATGCTGGCTGGATCCTCTCCCTCTTGGTGTCCTGATGGCTTTGCCCGTCACGGCCGAAGAGCCTTCCAGTGCGAGATGGACCCTAGGTTGTCTGAAACGGGCTGACCTCTCAAGAGCCGACAAACCTGAATGGCAACAGAACGATATTTCAGGCTTTCGAATGGTACCTGCCCAGTCTTGCGAGCGATGACAGCATCCCGGGCACAAGCTACTACACTGCTCTTGAGTCTATTTTACCACATCTTTCTGCCATGGGGGTCTCTTACGTCTGGATTCCGCCGGGCTGTAAAGCCACCTCGGTCCACGACGCTGGCTATGGCATTTATGATCTTTGGGACCTCGGCGAATTCGACGCGAAGAACAACGGCAAGACTTCAAGGACTAGATGGGGGAGCAAAGTGGAGTTAGAGACCCTTTGCGCCAAAGCAAATGAGCTGGGAATAGGCATTCTGTGGGATGCTGTGCTTAACCACAAAGCCGCCGCAGATGCAAAGGAGACAAGCTGGGCAGTCAAAGTAGATCCTAAAGGTGAGTGGCGACAGATTTCCAGTGGAAAAAGCCAATGCTCAGCCCCTACACTCTCTTCTAGATCGGACAAAGGTTCTTTCGAAAGTTCTTGAGCTCGAGACATGGACGAAATTCACCTTCCCTGGTCGTGGTACGAAGTACTCGGACATGAAGTACAATTGGACACACTTTTCCGGGGTCGACTATGACTCTCGCAAGAAGGAACATGGCGTCTTCAAGTTCGTCGGCGAAGGTAAACGGAGCGACTGGGCCCACGATGTGAGCAAGGAGCTCGGAAATTATGACTACCTGTAAGCGATTGAACCCCACCCCGTCTCGCGTTGCAAGGAAGTTTTCATGGAGCAGTTACTCACCGTCCTTTGACTTCGATCAGAATGTTCGCTGATCTCGATCACTCACACCCCGCCGTGCGCTCCGACATTTTCAACTGGGGAGCTTGGGTCACGTCCACACTGAGTCTCGGCGGCATGCGCTTGGACGCGATCAAGCATTACTCCCTATCATTTATTGCCGACTTTATCGCTCATCTCGACACAGTCATACCTCACGGCGGCAACCTGTTCTATGTTGGGGAATACTGGGACGCTGAAACCGACGTCCTGGAGAAGGTGATCAAAAGATTCCACGGAAGACTGAATCTATTCGACGTCCAATTAGTATACACATTCAGCGATTTCTCCAAAGGCAGAAAAGACGATCTGAGAACCGTGTTTGATGGGACACTGGTCCAAAGGGATCATGTCCATGCTGTGGCAAGTCTCCCTTAGTGATCGTCAGTCCTTTGAGTGCCGCAGCTGATATGTGCCACTTTGACAGACCTTCGTCGCCAATCACGACACGCAAGAAACACAGTCTCTTGCGGCACCGGTGGAGGAATGGTTCATTCCACTGGCATATGCGCTTATCTTGCTTCGGGAGAACGGCGGCACTCCCTGCGTCTTCTGGGGAGATGTATTTGGGAACCACGGCCCCCGGCCCCGTCTTCCAGCTTGCGGAGGAAAACTCGCACGGATAATTGTGGCCCGCAAGCTCTATGCATATGGTCCGCAAAGGGAGTACTTCGACAGCAGTAATTGCATTGGCTGGACAAGGCTCGGGCACAAGTCCAGGTCCAATGGAGCCGGACTCGCTGTCATCATGACCAATAGTTGGGACAGACAATCGAAGAGGATGTTTGTCGGCCACAGGCACATCGGTGAGAAGTGGAGGGATATTCTTGGTTGGGACGACAGGGAGGTTGTGATTGACTCCCGAGGATTTGGAATCTTCCCAGTTGGCCACAGATCCGTTGGTGTCTGGATACATGAAAAGGCCCCAGAATTCGACAAGATAAGCCGTTTCACCTTTCCCAGAGTTGGACATAGCGCTGCTGCCCCGGATCCGCGACTTCTGCCTGTCTAGGCTCTGGAGCTCAACCGAGCCACTACCAGGGCGTCCGCGTCAAAGCTACGCAAGCTTATGGCGCTGCTGCCGATTTCTTCCTACCACGCAGTGATAAATCCACACACCGAGTCCTACGACCACCGTCAGGCCAATGACTGCCAGAATGAATTCCTCGCCCCATGTTAAGGGCTTCCGGGGCGCAGGTCTAGGCGGTCCAAATTGCCTTACAGGTCCAGCGCTGGGCTCAGATGAAATATAGAAGTACCCTTGTTGCAACGCCGACCTGGCATTTGTCGGACTGATATCGCAGGCGTCCTGCAGCCACTGTTCGATCTGCCTCCATTCCTCTTGAGTGCTGCATTTGTCCTGGCATCCAAACAGATCGCCATTCGAACAGAAACAGTTGCTGGACTGTGTGAGGCACCCGTACCCAAAGCTAGCATCGTCGAGGCAATCTCGCGCGCAACTTGGCAAGCCTAAGAAGTCCAATCTGAGCGCTGGGGAATCCGGGCAGACTTTGGCGAACCAGTCTTCCGTGTCCCACCACGCCGTCCAGCTGCAACTCCACGCACAAGATAGACCTGTCTTCAGGTTACAGTAGCACTCCTTGGTGTACTGTTCCATGCCGCACTTGCTGCCGCCGTTGTCCGATGCCTGGGAATTGTTGGGGCAAGGACCATCGACAAGAGGACAAATGGCTGGAGGAGGGGCATCATAGTGCCAGCAGCTGCTGAGAAGGCATTCCGGCATGGTCACTGGATCGACCAGGGCAGGATTGGTCGTGTCTCTCTTCATGTCGACGCCGTTCAGATTCGTCGCTGCCATTGCTGCAAGAGTGAAGGTCAACACCACGAGACTCAGAGCGACAGGCAGAGTCCTCTGACGTGCCATTTTAGGGGGATGGAAGCAGTTCATTGCCAACAGAAGCACAACATCTGTCGTATGCTAATATCTTGATCAGGCTGCACAGACCTTGAAACTCGATTTTGCGGACTCTGCGAGCATCGTTAAAGCAGAAGTACTGCAGAAGGTTTGATGTCAAGTGGGTGCCGCCGTCGCCGTTTGAGGCTCGCTTAGGTAGGGCTAAAGAGGCCAAAAGTCTTCGCCTCACCGGGCAGCCAATGGCTCAGCAGCAGGTGCTTCAACCGTTAGCCCACTTTGGTCTGCTGCATATGGACTGTGGACTCCCTGGGTAGTGCTGCCAGCACAGCAGCGCCGGTCGAAAGACGCGATCCGGCTGCAGATTCTGTTTGGAGCCGCCTTTAGTCCATTTCGGCCTCTGCTTCGAACGACGAACCCCGAGAATCGTACTGAAGAGCCCGAAGAAGACCTGCCGTCCCGGAATGAAACCAGGACAGGACGCAACCCTCGCACCGGCAACAGAAAGAACGTTGAAGAGCCGCAATCGGGGCGGGCCTGTCCAGTCGCTGTGGGCCGGAAGCGACGGCGGTCTGTAAATGCGCCGATCATTGGGCATGCAGTGGCCACCACTGTTCTGCAGCGTTGTGTCCTTCCAAACATCGACGACTCTGCCCATCACTTCAACTATGAGCTTCACATTTCGAGTCACATCTCAGATGGTCCATTAAGAAGGACCGGATTTAACTTCGCCCATGGCTCGTCAAAGCCTTGGATGGTACCGCTCCCGTTGCTTTCTCAGTTGTCTGACGCGAGTGTCCGTGGTCATCGTCATCCTGGGCTTCCTTCCTACCGTGGCTGGGACATTCTCGATTGCACGATGTTGCACCGTCGCTGTGCGGCAGGATTTCCACAAGTACATTGAGAACGACTACCCATGGGAAGTCTGTAACTTCAACACCGAAATTAACTACGGTAATAATCAGACCTTCCCATCTATCGTGCGCAGTATGGCGTGGGCAAAGGAATACTGCCGGGGGACTCAATACAGCTCACTTAAACAATGGCTTCTGCCGCTCTCGACGTATATCTCGCCATACATCGGTGTTTTGATGCTGTCTCCTCTCGGCGACGTTCCCGATGCGGAATACCTCTTCGAGGCCGACGGCTTGCTCCGACCAGCTTTGAATGGTGCAATCATAACGATAATCATAGCTGTGATCAACTTCTTGTGGCAGCCACTCCAAGAGTACGGCAGCATTCTGGGTGATCCTGTCAGCGCTATATTTGGTGCCCTGCACGAGATATGGTCGGACGCGAAGGGCTTGAGGAGTCTGGAACATGGCAGCCAAGAGATGTCGTGGTTGGAGCAAAGAGTCAAGTGGATCACCGTTCTCGCGGGTGACATTCTTTTCACTGCCGAAACCGGTTGGACAGAGGCTGTCATTCAGGCGCTGCCCAAAGACGGGGACCCGAATACTTTGTGGACGGGAGAACCCCTAAACAGCAGCACAAGGATGGTCTCATCAATTCAAAGCCGTGATGAAAAGATTTCACCAGCCACCGATTCCAAGCAACCAACCGCCACGCAGTCCCGTCGCTACGACGAGTACAGCGCAAAAGACGCCGTCGACCGAGGTATAGAGATGGTGATCGTCGCACGCAAGGGATTCATTAGTGGAATCTTGATACCTGTCGTGCTCATGCTTGCCGTCACTGCTGCCACCTTCTACGACGCCTACAGCAACACCGGGGACAAGGATACGGCTCTTGACTTGGCGTACTGCGTTTGGTTCTCGTGGATGGTGGTCCTCGGAGTCGCCGGAAACTGCTATGCGAGCAGTCTAAGGCCCGAAGTCGCGCGGCGAGCATTTTATAGGATTGTAGAGTTTGGACATAATCCGATGGGTACGCCTCTGCGACACAGGTATGTCAACAACTATCTCTGGGATCAGTGGGCAGCCCACTCAGAGACTCCCCCAAGCTACCAGCAAATCTTCAATACTCTGCGGTTGGACCATGTCTTCTGGTTGCGATTCTGCATTGGACAGCTCCTTGGCTTCTGCTGTATCGCGTTTCCATCCGGTTGTGCAGCGGCAATTGCCTGGACGACGCCGACTGTAGGTCTCGGTTGCAGGTCGTTCAACTTCATCCTCTGGGTGATGATCTCGTTCGTGACGGCATACCTCCATGTCTTGTGTTCATGGTTGGATGCCTCCTCCAAAGCCCGCCTCGAGCCGAAGAGTGAAAGGACCAGTCCATCCGAGCTGCCTCTGAAAGCTGCCCGGTGGATATACGGCGTCATTGTGTTCGGCAATGCCTTGGTCCTGGTCGTTGGCACGATATTTCACCTTGTGGGTGTCTTCAGGACCTGTTGGTGCGAGCGGTTGACCTGGGCGGGCGGCACGCTCATCGAGCTCAACAGCAAAACTGAACAGGCCTACGAAAATGCTCGGAAATACTGTGCGTATCCCTCGACCCTTTATCTATGGCACTGCAAATCCCGGTCTGTGGCGATTCGAGACTTAGATGCTGACTATAACGCAGGGTTGTCGACAGCATACGTCGCCTTCGGGGTGGTGTGGCTCGCGTGTCTTGCGGCCATCGCATTTCGAAGCTACATCGTGCAGAAGATGGAAGACTGGGTCCAAAATAATGAGAAAGAGGGAGAAGTGGCACAGCAGGGCCATCAAGGCGTCATCTTGGATCGGTAATTCCGCCACCACAATCTTCCAAGCCCAGAGCAAAGAAAGAGTAAGCGATAGCAGGTGGAAATCCTTGACGTTCGCGTCCAACGCTGGTCGGGGTATCGGCGAGCTTTGCCAAGTGTCATCGCGACAATCGTGATGCCAGGCTCGAGCGTAACTCGTAGAGAAGGGAGTTAGAAGGGTACATCAGCGACATCATACAGTACTCCGCGTGAGGTCATGGACGGGTTCTCGAAGCCGGCGTCGATGATCACCCAGACCTACGCCTTTGGCATTTCCTAATAATTTGTAGAAACAGGGCTTTCGAACGGCGGTCCCTTGGCCGTTTGAGGGTAACTAGGCTCCTTGTTCTGAAATGGCATGCCGGAGTTCCCCAGGCTCAGACACTCCAAATTGGTCCGTGTGAGGGTGCTGATGAACTGATGCACGAGCTCTTGTTCAGGCACCTGAGCAGTACCCAGCTCCTAGCATCTGTGCTTTTGTGAAAATTGACGGACCGGGAACGAGGAGGAGAGAGATCGGAAGAGGCCGGGCAGAAGGACCAGACCAGATACGGCAACTTGGCCGGTACCTAGGTAGGCACCGAATTACGAGCAGTGGGTGAGTGGTGAGTGAGCAAAACGTGACCTCTTGGCAGCTCGAGCTCACTGTAGCTCGGCGCAGCCGCAGCTTCGGGGAAGCGGAGCGTTCGCTCACTCATTCACTGACCTGAAGCTCGTTGCAGCACCAAGTTTCCTGTCGCAGTTTTCTCGGTGTCGTCGTCGGCTCGTTCTTTTCTTTCCCGTTCTCACATACACCCAACAGACGCCAGACCTACTCTCTAGCTTTGCATTGCCTCCTTGACCTTGGTCAGGTCCCTTTTCCCCTGTCTACCTGGCACTATGGCACCTATCACAGACCAGCATGTCGATGACTTGAAGGACCTGGTCCACAAGCTCGAAGCTCGAGTCTGGTCGTTGGAAAGAAGACTAGAGGGAGAGAAGAAGCCGTCGCTCACAGACTCGATGCGCATGATTCTCATCGGTCCGCCTGGCGCTGGTGAGCTTCGCGTCATGCTCACGACACGCGTTTACTAAGCTGCTCTTCATAGGCAAGGGAACGCAAGCTCCGCGAATCAAGGATAAGTACTGCGTCTGTCATCTGGTATGTCCATCGCATACTCGGCGCCCCCGAACACCTATTTACGTCCTTCGCAGGCCACCGGGGACATGCTCCGCGCCCAAGTCGCCAAAAAGACACCTTTGGGAAAGGAGGCCAAGAAGATCATGGATCAAGGCGGCCTCGTCAGCGACGACATCATGATCAATATGATCAAGAACGAGCTGGACACAAACAGGGAATGCGAGAATGGGTAATACCGCAGCGTTGCACGGTGGCCGGTCGCCGCTAACAGGTCCAGCTTCATTCTCGACGGCTTCCCTCGCACCGTCGCTCAAGCCGAAGGCCTTGACTCCATGCTCGAAGCTGAGAGCAAGCCCCTCAAACATGCTATCGAACTGCAAATCGACGACGGCCTTCTCGTTTCCCGTATCACCGGCCGACTGATCCACCCTGCCTCGGGCCGAACGTACCACAAGGTCTTCAACCCACCCAAGGAGGCCATGAAAGACGATGTCACGGGAGAACCTCTGATTCAACGAACCGACGACAATGCCGACACTCTTAAGAAGAGACTGGGCACGTACCACGCACAGACGAGCCCCGTGGTGGCATATTACAAGAACAAGGGAATCTGGTCCGGAGTGGATGCCAGTCAAGACCCGGACCATGTTTGGAAGAGCATCCTTGGCGTTTTCGGTGATTCAAAGACCACTGCGCCCCGCGGCAGCATCTTGGGAAAGCTCGGCTTGCGGTAGACGATACAGACATCAGAGGGGCGTTGATGTTTGATGATTGCATTGGGCTTCTACGACATCTGACTGGAGGTTGGGACGACGTTCGCAAGAAGCTCCCCAAAAGACTCATGCCATTTTGCAAACGTGTACGAGATAAGGACCTTGCTGCCTGCAAAATGTGCGACCCAGGAATGGTCAGTGGCATGCGTGCGAAAAGCTTCTGACGTTGAGTACATAGCTGGCGTCCACCCTGAGACGAATACAAAATCTAATTGACAATACACGAGCCGCAACGACCCCTGCGTGTCATTGCCGGCAAGATCCCGTAGACAGGAAGCTTACCCAGAGCAGCAGGATTGAATTGACTGATACACCATCCATGCCACCCCTGAAGAGCATTTGATCGGCCGGACCTGACCCCGACATGACCGACAGTGCAAGAGCTGCGAGGCGTGGATAGGTCGACTGGCACCCTCAAGCATTTTGACATCCTCGCGTCACAACGTCGGCTATGAAGACGTGTTGATCCTGTCCTCGTAGGGAACGTATGCGGACACCTATTCCGAGACCTCTTTCGTACAACACCCATTTCGGATAAACTTTAGCCGGCTTCCGACGGAGCTTATTTCTATATAGGCTATATAACTGTAAAAGTTCCTCTTATATACTATATTCTCTAACCATAATATATATAACTTCGCTGTCGGTTGTGTGAATGCTGGGGTCGGATTCCAGGTCAATTCACGCGGAAGCGGCGTCTACAGTGCCTGTACCTAATCTTGATCCTCGGTACAGAGATGCCAGTAGCGAGCTCTCATTCTCTCCGCCAGCCTTAACCCTTCAACGGAGGATACCTGCGTCAATACAACATCTGCATGCGTCCCAACCAGGGACACAAGGACTCCCATCCGCGTCAAGGCGTTGAAGGCGCGTCAAAATGCGGCCAGCCTCTGCATAGATTCGGCGGAGGCAGTGCTGAATACAGCGATGGCTGCATCCACGTGGTAAAACTCCTCGGATGGAGACTTTTTCAGTGTCGATAATCTGCAAGTCAACCACTGTAGTCTCCGTATCGATATCTTTACGATGGGAATCCCCGGCTGTGCAGGCGAGGGGAATGCAAGTCGAAGTAGAGAAGACGGGGGGCCGGCGGGCTAGATTCTCAAATTGTTATCATACAGGATGCAAAGTTGCGGTGAGATGGCAAGCATACGCACAAATAGCATTTTGAAAGAGCCAATAGTCAGGAGTCTGTCTGGACAGTGACAAGAGGATTCTCAACATCACGTCGAAGCTCAATCAAGGTTCGTTTCGGCTCCCAGCAGTTGATGGATATGGTATTTCGCACGGGGAGGACGGTTTGTATCTCCCCGGCATACCCAATTTGACATTTTGAAGACACCTACCTAGGGACGTATTCCGAGACCTATCTCGTACAACACCCTCGCCATCCGGGGGACTATTAGCGCTTCAAGACAGGATTGTTAGGGCAAGAGACGCGACTCTAGCAACAATATACGTAACACCGCTGAATATACCATGGCGTAGAAGGCGAAGAGATTCGTGGTTCGAGGTAGCTTGGGCTTCTGACTCGCTTCCTGACCTCAGATGAGAAGGGCGTTAGATGCAGGATCTCGGATTCCACATTTCCGGGGCGGGCAAAAAAGGATCCATTTCCTTGCGGTATATCTCTTACAGTACCACGCTGTTGGGGATGGCCAAGAGAGCCAGCAGTGTTTCTAGGCTTTTTCGACCACCTGATCCTCCGGTTGTCGCCTTGCAGCAACGTCTAGACTGACAATATGAAGAGTAGGGGTCTGATAATGGTTACGGCCATGGACAAACCAGTTCACTAGTTCAATTCTCGTCAGACCTTTCGTCCTCAAGTTGAAACGGTGTTGCTGGCTTACCTGTTGCAAGGATAATCACTGCACCAATGGCCACAATGGCAAAGTTCATAGTGTCTGCTGTCGGATGCGCATCAGGAGGGAAGAGAGTGAGAACAAGGCTAAGCCGAAGACGGGGTCAGCAGTGTATTACGCTGACTCTAGTCAAAGGGCCAGGTGCATACATGAGCATGAGGAAAATAATGGAAATGATGTTCAGTGGATAGCCCCATTTTCCGAGAGCAAAATCTCCTCGAGGGAGGACGGAGCGCCCACGGAGCACCAGAACCACAATGGGCAGCAGGTAGCTAAGGCTCAGTCCGAACAAGCAAGCGTTGACAATGGCATTGAAAGCACTACCGCTAGTCAGAATAATGTTTCGTTAGATTTGTGGAAGACATACCTGGCGGCACCGAGATAGATCAGACCCAGGATGATGACGGCCGCGTTGGTCAGGAACATGGCATTCAGAGGCAGATCCAGTTTCTTGTTAGGGCGGGCAAAGCTGGACGGAATCTGTGAGCCAAACGAGACGATAGGGCGAGGAACCGGGAAAGGGCATACAAGTCTGAAAAGGGCAGGCCGCCTTGTCTGGCAAAGGCAGCGGTGAGCCTGGAGGAAGACGTCACCACCTCTGTGGACGAGCAGGAGAGAATGATGATGATGACGGCCGCCATCACGGCGGTGCCACCGTTGGATGAGGTTGCCTGTTTGAAGATGGAGACGATCGGTCTTGACGAGTTAGTACCACCTCAAGACAGGATGCGAAACTAGCAGAATGCGCTGGAGGCCAACATACCCTATCGCCGCCGTGGTGAGCTCGTTGACGTCTTGGACAGAGAACAAGGCGCACATGAGGAAGATGAAGCCGCTGTAGGTCAAAGGTGAGCATAAAATACTTTAAGAGAGGGCTTGTACTGACGTTATTGATCCCGTAGCGACGGCAAGGACCATGGTCCACGGAGCGTCGCGCCGAGGATTGGGCATCTCTTCTATGAGGTGAACCGTGCTGTCAAATGTGAGTAGCTTTATCGACTACGAGCGGGCTGCTCAGAAAAGACCGGGCTGAGGCGCAACTTACGCATCATACGCAACCAGAGTAAAGGCACCTTGCAGCAGGCCGAGCAACCACGCTGCGCCGTCGTTCCAGCCGGTGGTGTTTATGAATCGGCCAAAGACAAAGCTATTGAGATCAAAGTCACCGTCAGTGTATTGCGAGATTGATGTGCTGCCTTTATATTGGGCGGAAAGCTTTTGTACCTTGGATCTTGATGTTTGTGTGCAGTGCAAGCCAAAAGCGTTATCGAGATGGCGACAAAGCCGGTGAGAGAGAGATAGACTGAATTCATGACGGGTAAGCAGCTTGTCCCACATGATATTGGCAATGCAATTCCACTTGATGATAGGAGGAGGGTTCAGTTCAGCACGTACAGGCACCTTCGCTCATCCTCGGTAGGATAGCCGTACCAACGGCATTAGTAAAGCCCGCCCCCACTTCAATGGCAGCATAGATCAGAAAATTGTGCCACTTCTTGAACACGTAGCTCTCGTTCATCAGCTCAATGAGCGCAATGATGAGGTTGGCAGCCAGGGACGGCCCCGTGGCCGCGAGAGCCCACCACGAGGCCGTCAGGACCCAGCCACACACATAACTCAGGAACCGCTGGTACCCGGGCGCTGCCAGCACCGCCACCCACTCGTACTGCCCGCCGTTGGTCGGGTACACGGAGCAAATCTCGGCCAGGCTGAGGGCCGTGGCCATTTGGCCAAGGCCTGCAACCAGGAGGCCCCAGAGGATAGCGACGGGGCCGCCAGAGGGGAGAGCAATGCTCAGGGCTGATGCGGCGGCTGGCCATGTTCTGTTGAGACACCAGGTCAGCGGATTCAAACCTTCAAAGGTACTGGGGCAGTACAGGTCAGAGCTGATGAGGTTGAACTTAGGACGCACCCGGTAATGACAAAGCCGACGCCGAGCATGGACAGGAAGCCAAACTTCTTCTTCAGCTCGGCCTTATAGCCAAAAGGGTTATCGAGGGTAGCATCTGGATTGCTTGTGCTTTCGAGGCTCATCTTGCTCGTCCAGTGAATGACTGGGAGCGAGGGAAGAGGGTTTTGCGATCTTGGTCTGGTGACGGTTTATGGGGCAGGCATCAACAGTGTAGGTATGAGAGACTCGTATTTCTCACTGCCGTGGAATCGCCACGACTAGCGGTCGCTTTATAACACTTGGGAGCTGCTTCGAGACGTCACGTTATCTCGAGAGATGTCGGGCATCCCGTGTATCTACCGAGTAGGGAATGGAGATATCTTAGCTGCGTGAGATGGAAGAAACGCAAATGACTTAGCGAGACAGCCACCCGAAATCTAATAATTAGCGACACAGTCGGCCCAGTCGGTCTAGGACCCTTGTGACCCGTGAATAGCTACTTTTCGGCGCTCAATAAGTACTCTCGAAACGGGACGGCTGGGGGTTATTTGGTCGTCAAGAAGACAGCTGTTAGTGTAGCGAAAGCGGCCACAAGGTCTATCTGTGCGCGGGGGCCGCAGGTCTCCACAACTGCTTCGTCCAGATTAGGAAGAGGATACGCCCAGCCAGAGGGCTCTTCATTACTGCATCAGCCATGATTGCAGGGTGCAGGTCCCCGAAGGATCCCGGCTCCACAGATAACGATGCCGGGTACAAAAAGGCGCCACCTCGACGAGTTGGAATCCCAGCCTAATAACACCAGGTAGGGTACGGAATATGCAGTCCCTGTATCACGGTGCTATCTATCTAGCGCTAAGACGCCACACGCAATTAGAAGACCCAGAGGCTAACGTCCTAGAGCGATCCGTTAGTAGTAAAGGCGCTGATCAAAGGTTACATGTGCGGCTAACGGTTTCCAGGCAAAGATACGCCAACTGTATAATACATTGTTTCAACAGCAAACACATGTTGTGTAATCATAGAACACACGAGTTGCGCCTTTTCACATTCTTATTGCCGTGTTCAATATTCCACGGCTTATTTCACCTCGGCATATTGCTACATCAGCCACTGGGCAGGCGCTCCAATGCAGCACATACCAGGTGCAGGACAACGAAGGTGTGCAGATCCATTCAAGAGACTAATACAAATAGACAAGAAGATAAAATTGTATACCAACACCGCACCTCTTATCCACATGAAGGCCAAGGGAGCCTCCCTTTACCTACCGAGTCCGAGTCTGTAGTTAGGAGAAGAGTGGTGGTTGGATATAACAGGTCCGTGGATTTATTAACAGGCAGGACTACTCCTATAATGGAGAAACAACCAGATACAATCATTCGAAAGTACTACCTAGGATAAGCTGCCATATCTAGTTGCCGTTGCAGCAGGTCCCGTTGGCATGTCCTCCTCCGTTGCTCTGACCATCGACTCCCGTGCTGCCGTTGGTATACCCGTTGACAGCGCTGTGAAGGGTGGATTTGTTAAAGCCCTGATTCGACGGCGGCACATCCAGAGCCGGATTCTTCTCAAAGAAGCCCGAGGGCTTCAGATGAACACTGATACGCTCCATAGGCATAACAGGAAAATCCTCCGGGCGCGGGTTGTGCGTCAGGCCAAATGTATGCCAAAAGACCACGTCCGCATCACGTACGTCGTCCCCGCGTGCCGCCCACTCCTCCACACCGTTGCTACGGTGGCTCTGGTTGGTATAGTCTCCCGCCGCGTACAGCTCGCCGTCGCGGTACTTGGTCACCCAAACGGGGTGCTGGGCGTAGCGCGCGCGGCGCGTATTGAAGCTGTCGGGGGACATGATGATGGGCTGACTGGCCACTGTCTGCACCTTGTACGCGACCGGATCACCGCTAACGCGGTTGACGACGCTGTCGTTGCGAATCTTAAAGACGCGCGATACGTACGGGTTGGTCTCTGCGTGTGAAGACTTTTCAATGGTGGACGTCTGCGCGACGTAGCCGCAGCCAAAAGGGTTGCTGATGCCATTCTCGTCCGTCATGGGCACGCTATCCTCGTAGACCACGGTGTTTTTGAAGCCATCGATGGCCGGGTCCACGCGCATGGAAAAGAGGTGCTGGTGATAGGGAGCAGACACGCCTGGTCCTACATTGGTGGCCCAGGGCACTTTGAGGCCGTCGCTGTTGTCAATAGGCATGGTCGAGAGGATGCCCGTGGCGCGGACCTCAAGCTCGAGCCCGCCCGCCTGATCAAATACCCAGGCAAAGATGTATTCGTAGTTGGATAATGTGCACATCATCTGCGCGACGAGCTGGCGGCTCCTCACGACCGTGGCCCGGTTGTTCCGGTAGTTGGTGTGCTTGTGCAGGATGCCCCCATCCTGCTCGTGCAGACACACGACATTCTTGAGCTGTACAGGGTTGCCGCGCGAGTCTGGGCGGTAGCCGTCAAAGTACTTGATGTGGCCCAGACAGTCGCATCCTAGGCTGAGCTCGTTGGCAGTGACGCCCAACCCGACATCGCCCACGTCAAACGCCTGCTTGCGGTGATACGGTTTGCGTGGGTCACCGTAGGGAACCGTCATTTCTGAGAGGGACAGCCGGTAAAAGACGTTGCGGCCGTCGTAGGTGACATTATACAGAACCAGCCCGTCGCGGTAATTGAAGCCCACGCGGAACCTCCACTTTTGCCACTCCACGAGGTGGCCGTCAACTTGGAACGATGCGCCCTCGGGCTGCTGAACGATATACGGCTTGAGATCCGACCGGAGGGGCGTGTCGAGCAGATCGTGGGCGTACTCGACCGCCTTGACAGGTTTCCACGGCTGCGTCTCTGACACCGTGTGGTCCGCCCCCGTGGGCAAATAATCGATCCTCACCAACTCCTTGGTGTCAGTGTTAAAGACGGGCGAAAAGGCGCACGGCAGCGAGTAGTGATTGCTCTGCGGGTGGTCGACGGGCACAATGTACATGTAGCATTGGCACAGCCTTCGTGACTCGTTTTCATCATCCCGCCCGTAGATCCACGGGTCGGTGCACACGGTGACGCCGTCGGGCAGCTTCAACTTTTCGATCTCTTTGATAACATCTGGGTGCTTCAGGCAGTACGCCTCGACCTCGAGCATTTCGTCCACGTCGGCGGGCCCTTGCATGTCCTTGGGGAGTTCCTGGAGGGAAATCACCGCCTCGGTCTTGAGGTCCACCAGGCCCTTGATAAAGGCCTGCGTGTCGACGCGGTGGAAGAGACTAAATACGAGGCGTGCTGGCGGCTCAGGCAGAGGCCTTTTGCCCGTCCTTTCTGCCTCGATGTAGTCAATGACATGTTGCTTGACGGGCTCTTGGATCTCGAGCGTCTTGAACCGCAGGGGCACGTTTGGGAAGGACGTGCGGAAGAGACGGACGGCGGTTTCGATTTCATCTGGCCGCAAGGGGTCGAACGGGTGAGGCATCGCTGTGTGTGCTTTCATTTTGGTGGCACGTAGAGAAAGTATGATAAGCGAGCTACAGTCTAGTGGAGAGAATGTATGTCGGCAAAGTGTTGGAACAAGAGAGAGAGATGTTACATTCGGCTCAACCCAAGGCAGGGGAATTATCTTATTCGCGAACAATCGCCATCTTGACACGGTTTGAATCGACGGGCCGTAACTTTTGCCTCCTTTCTTCTCGCTCCTTGTTTGAGAGAGAACGGCAAAAGATACGACCTAGCTGTGGATAGGTACACGGTGGTATTTTACGCGTGACTAAGTAAACTGGTATTTTCATAAATCCACAGGACAGGGGGCCATGCACCCCAACTCCTCGCTAGGTTAGGGTGGAGAAGACGTGGACACTACATGGTATAGAGCAAAAGCTTAACAGTATCTGCGCCTTTTCCTGTTTAGGCAAAAGATACGCCCCAGTGCTAAAGGGTTATCAAGGATAGGTTAGGCGGGAGGTAATGGAAGAGTATCTGCGTGAGGTCGTAGGTCAGTAGCGTCAGCGAAGTGGCCGTATCCTGTCGTGTCTCCTCTCCCCGTTTCTCCAGAGCAAGCCCCTCTTTCCTGTCCCTGGCGGCGAGATGAGACCTGGCTCCGGTCTTGAGTGATATCAGGCTCCGTATCAGGTGGTGTTAGGCTCCCTCAAGTAATGATTAAATCCCAGTTAGACGTAGCCAGCAACCTCCTCCAGCCATGCCACCGCGGCCTCCTCATCCTCCGTGCCCACACCTCCCGCAGCAAGGCGGCCGCATATCGGATATTGCCCAAGCCAACATGCGCCTCCAGCACCGCCACTCTCCTCAGCACCGCCCTCACCTGCTCCGGGCTGTCCGTCTCGCACGCCACGATGAAGAGCACGGGGAGCAGGCCCGCTTCCTCGGGGCAGTTGCACGGCACCAGGTCAATGTCCTCCAGACAGCCCGTCAGCGCCACCTCTTTACTCACAGGGAGCGTACGTCGGATCGTTTCCCACGCCGGTGCGGTTCCCTGTCGTGCCGACAGCTCCTCAATCACCGAATGCAGACAGGCATGGACGGCGCTTTCGTACGCGCGTGAGACGTGTCCCAGTCGCAGTACTGTTTCTGGAGTCATGCCTTTGGGAAGACGAAACTGCCCGGCTGTCCAATTTCTGTGGATGAGCAACTCAATTCTGCGAGTCGGGCTTCTAGTCAGTCTAGGGCCCCAAACGTTTTGTCCATGGGGAATGACCACAAGCGTACATGGATTCAACCTCGGACTTGGCCTGAGCGAGGGCGTGTTCGCTCTCGAATCGGCGACCCCGAAGCCCCATGACCCGGCGCAAGAGCACAATCAAGCCTCGCGAAAAGCCCATGTACGGGTCCACGGCTAACAAGCCGCCATTTTGTCCCGGAACGTCCGGAGAGGCATCGAGGTTGGTAACTTGGAAGCTGTCGTCGAGCTCCATGACGGATGCTGCACCATGCTCGGTGACGCTGGCAATTCCCTTGTGGTAGGTGATGCTGGTATCACTTTCGTTAGCTTGAAGGGCTCTAGGTTGGCTGAACAATCGCTTAACTCGCTCAACATACAAACTCTGTGAAAATCGAAGTATATCGGGCATGGACGCGGCCGAGGCGTCCCCGCGCAGCAACTGGGCTAATGTTTCTATGCCTTGGAAATGCCGACGCCAGTTATGAACCCCGTCTTTAATGATCTCGTATTTGCACAGGAAGATGGACGAGAGTAGAGCGACCTCAAGTCGCCCGGGATCATATGGAATGGTGTCGTCTTGCCGCAACGAGACCTGCGGGATGAGGTCTCTCAGGGCCGACATTGCCCGGACGTAATACCCAGTCGCCTCGGCCCGATACTTCGTCCGCTCGTCACCCTCCGCATGGCTCGCCCGATGCAGGGCCGAGACGGCGCATACGGCCTGTAGCAGATGTGATGAGAATAGCACGCGTGGCACAACCAGAGAGCAGAGCGGATTCTCGTAGCCAATCGCGTTGACTAGCAATCCTGAGAGCGTCTCGAGATAGTACTGGAAGTGGCTGCCCCCGGGCCATGGCACGTCAACGAGGAGATCTGTTGGACCATACGTTGGTTCAGTCCCGGCGAATACCAGGCATTGGTTTGACTCGTGTTCTTGGCTGTCGTAACATGCCTGGGTTTGGTGGTGACATGATATTTCCTCCAGAGGAGCCTCATCAATGGTCCGCGTGGCGGCCGGTGAGGGCGGCCGTACGTTGAGAGAGACGTCTTCTTTCGGGCGTGCTCGCTTTCGCGATCTTGAGGGTGCTTGATCTGCGCCAACGGTGCAAAAGAGGTCAGATGGCGTGCACTCGAGGCCTAGTCGAGTACATGCGAGGCATCGACAAGTATGTTAGTCTTCAGGAGCAGCAGTGCTTGTTGCACAGGACTTGCCTTGGTGTCTGTCCATCACCTGTTGTAGCAAAAGAGAGACGTGGTCAGATCAGCTTCATATAGTCTACATCGTATGCGGGCGAACGGGGATTTTGGAGGCCTTACATTTCTTATGGCGCCGCTTGCACATATGGCAGCCCCTGCGGGACCAGTCGGAGAGTCTGACACGCTGAGGCATCTACTCCCGAATGGACGCCTTCATAATATGCGCAAAGATGCCCTAAATGCAAGTGCCTGATTGGAGCGAGTCGATGTCCGCTGTAATCTGGGGGGTGCTGCAGTACACGCGATACAGCATGGGGTGCAAGGGTACAGTTTCGATAAGGTAGTAAGTAGGCTGAATAGACAAGCACCGAATCTATCAGACTATACCATAAGGGACCAAGTCTGATCACGTGCCAATACGTAGGGAAGGTCTGCCTTCCAGCACTAGGACCTATAAGCGGCGCGCCCCAGGTGAGCCCGCACCTGAGTTGCGTGCAGTTTTCCCACGAGCCCCAATACCTGAGATGCTAAGGAAGTTGGCGCCACCCACGCCGTCAATGGCGCAGGCAAAGACTTGATTGAGGAAATACCCCACATACAGGCCTTGACTGGGAGGAGGCCTTTTCAATCAACGTGGCCTCAAGCACCGAGTATTCAGGCTGATTCGGTCCCGTCTCCGGTTGGCTGCCGACTTACAGCGCTGCCCCGCGTCTTCAGGTACAAAAGAAGTTCCCCCACGGTGTTCTGCGCAATGGCTGGGAGCGTTCGCTGTGTTGCCGTGCTCCTTGCGTCCTTGACCTTGACGTTCTAATCTTTTTCTGCTGGCCTTCTGAGATCTATATTGCACGGCTCTAGCTACGATGCCGTCTCTCCGCGAGATTCGTTGGGGCATCATGGGTACGTGAAGCACGAGGGCCACCCCGATCGCACACTGACGAGCAGCGCTACAGCCACGGGGTGGATAGCCCAAACATTTGTGAAGGATATCCTCATTGATCCTGGTACGCGAGGAGTCACCGACATTCGCCACGTCGTGACGGCTGTCGCATCGTCTTCCTCGCTCTCGTCCGCAGAAAAGTTCGTTGCCAACTTTGTCGCCCCTTCTCAATCCGCTAAATCCGCCGCGTATGGCTCCTACGAGGAGCTGGTGAAAGACTCCAATGTCGACATCATCTACATTGGGTCGCCACACTCTCACCACTATCAAAACGCCATGCTCTGCCTCAGCCACAACAAGCCCGTGCTTTGCGAAAAGGCGGTCACGGTCAATGCCGCACAGGCAAAGATCCTGTACAAGACTGCAAAGGAGAAGAATCTGTTCTTCATGGAGGCTGTGTGGACAAGGTACTTTCCTCTCAGCAAAGCCATCAGGAAACACATATCGGACAACGACATTGGTGAAGTGGTTCGGGTCACCTCCGACTTGAGCATCGGCGCCATACCCGAGAAGGATTTTGATCTCGGCCACCGCATGGTGAACCTTGATCTGGCCGGCGGGGCACTCTTGGATCTGGGTGTTTACAGCTTGACCTGGGTGTTCCAGACGATATACCATACGTTATCGGCCGAGCTGCAACAGCAATCACGTCCAAGAGTGGTTGGTGCTGCCATGACGCCGGAACCACGAACCAGCGCTGATGAGTCGACCCTAATTCTCCTCGAATTCCCCAAGTCCACTCCTACGGGCAAGACGAAAACACACGCGGTCGCCACCACTGCCATGCGCGTGAGCGACGACCCTGCGAGAAACCACCAAGGGAAAGGAGACGTCGAAACTCCTGCGGTGCGAATCCAAGGCGAAAAGGGCGAGATACAAGTATATGGCCCTATCTACCGGCCGACGAGATATAGACTGGTGCCCAAGGATAAGGGATCGGAGATTCTGGATAAGCATTTTGAATTCGAGGGTGGCGCTCATGGTATGATGGTGCGTATGAGCCCCTTCCAAGTTCGAATCCTGTCTTTGAGGCAGTCACTGATGTGTTTGTGCAGTACGAAGCCGACGAAGCCGCTCGCTGCCTGGTCGCAGGCAAGCTGGAGTCCGCAGGCCTACCGTGGGCAGAATCGACATTGATCATGGAAATTATGGATGAAGTCAGAAGGCAAGGCGGGCTCGTCTACCCGGAGGCGATCGAGAGTACGGAATACCCTCTCAAGCTGACTGCAAAGGCACCTTAGACGTCGAGTGAAGGAGAGACAGGTTAGTGAAGCGAGATAGTCCTGTAGCACAGCACCTTCCGGCTCGCGATTGAGTATGGAATCATTCATGTGGCCCTGTTATCGTCTGATGCCTCGTGGGAAAGGACCTGCTTCCGATCAGATTGGTCCATGCTAGTAGACAGAACCTTTGGGTCCATCCTGCTCAACTCTATCGGCAAATACGGGGTTGGAGTCCGCCGCCAGGAATCTGCCATGTCAATATTTCCAGGAGTCCCACTGCGCCTGTGCATTTGGCCTTTGCATTTTCCATGACAGTCTCTCCATCACGCGTGGGCGGTAGTCGGCCGGCAGAAATCCGAATGAACTACCGCAGATCACGAGCGCCTATTCATTCCTCCGTGGGGGGGTTCACCCTCCTCCAGCTTCGTTCGGGCAGTACCCTTTTCTCCTGATTGAGCAGCCCTTGTTCCTTGACGACCTTCCTGTCCGAGTTCCTCGCACGATTGACCTTGAGGTTACCTCCCCAGCTCCCCTGCTTTCCATCCAACGCTGCAATCGCCGCGTCCACGTCCTCGCCTTTCTCCAAGTCGACGAAGCAGTAGTATTGGTTGTTTCCGTGCTCGGGCTTCGGTGCAGGCCGCGGGGAAATCTGCTTGGAGACGGCGCTGAGCGCGACGCCGGGCGCGTACTGGGCGAAGAGCTCTTGGATCTCTTGGTCGTGCGCGGATTGCGGTTCGATGCGAGGCATATTCCCGATGTAGAGCCTCCGACCTTCGGATTGGGGTGCAGTCCAGTGTGATTGGGCGTCGTTGCGATTCCAACGGTCGAAAGTTGGATTGTATTCTCCATCTGGACCAAAAAGGCGATGGGGAAGGAGAATCAGTACGGACAAAAAAACATTTAAAGTCATCACGAGGAGGGTGCATTAGAAACAAAAAGACCCATTACATGCGCAATGCGCAATGCGACTCGACGACTCACCTTTCTGTTCCCTCGTCTCGCGCACTCCTCTGGGTCGTCCTTGTGCCCTCTCAAAGTCCTTCATTCGCATTTCGTTGCCCCCGCCGCTCTCTTGACCGTGTCGCTTGGCGACGCCGGGGCTGACTCGGAGGGCTCGGCCCAGCACGTCCACGCCGTTGAGCTCACTCATCGCGCGCTGCGCCTCTTCCACACTGTCTAGGTCCACAAAGCAGTAGCTGGGGTTCCGCCCCGTGAAGGGGTCGGTCGACATGCTCACGCCCACCACGTTGAAGCCATAGTTCTTGAACAGCTCCTCGATGTCAGGCCGTTGAGCGGTGTAGAGCAGATTGCCGACATAGAGCCTCGTTCCCGGCGTGCCTTCTTCGCTCGACTGCTGCGCATCCCGGTGGCGCGAATGCGAATGCGACTGAGTCTGGCCGCCGCCATTATTCTGACGATCACCGCCATTTGGACCGCGATTGTATCGCGTTCGCGTCTGCTGCTGCTGCTGCTGCTCGCCCCGCGGCGACTCGTCCTTCATCCGCCAATTGCTCGAGGCCGTGGAGCGGAAAGTTTGAGCCGGTCGCGGCGGCGGCGGAGTGGGTGAGGACGCGTCCTCCATTATGGCTCCGAAGAAGTTGAGATTGAGAGACAAATGGTAGGTCTAGCGGAGTTACAACCTCATGCAACTCACTTCGGACGATGGAAAAACCTGGCCTCACCAGCCTTTTCCAGGGTACCACTCCGGAACTCGGGCAGGAAACAAAAGACAGGCAGCCCACATTTTGAGATTTTGGCGTGGCTGCCAAGACGTGCATTAGGTCATCATCTTCTGGTTCTATTCCTCTTTTGGCTGGCAAGAATCGCCCAATCATCTGCGGTGAAAGTACGAGGCGATCGGAGGTACCGATGTGAGGCCCATTAGCGCCTTGGCACTGTTGCCTGCATTTCTATCGTACACGGCCTTCTGCCGTCTCTCGTACCATAATAGTGCATACCACAGATTACACGTACAACTTGTTCTTTACCGTGCCCCTCTCACACCGAGTATTCGAAATGATCGAAGTATTCATGGAAGCCCGAACCGACAGTCGGGACAGAGGCACTGCCGACTGTGCGCTCAAACACGCGGGAATCAGCACGCGAACAGCGCGCACTGATCAATCCTGCGTCGTTCTCTCCTATTCGTTACTCGTACAACGACAGGACTCGTGGGAGGGTGAGTGTGTGTACAGTATGTTGTAGTGAGGCACGGTTACAGTATCTGGTTAGCCCAGCGTGCCGTTGCTCGCTCCATATGAGACAGGCTCATTGCCTTCTTGCGCGGGCCAGAATTAGGGCAGGTCATAGATGATTATAAAAACGTTTCTCTTAACACACCGACTACCACCCCACCCCGTTCAACTTACCCGCATTACAGTCTTTGCAAGGGCTGGTCCAAACCACGAAGCCCAATGTAACCAGGGAGTCTCGTCACCCGTTCCAGCCATGCCTTCACCGCAGGAAAAGGCTCCAGCGAGACGCCGCCCATCGGTGCGAGGGCGACATAGACGTACGCAGAGAGATCAGCGATCGTCGGTCTTCCTAATGCCAACCAGTCTTCCTTGGCGAGCCTCTTTTCGAAAATCTCCAGTGACGCAACGCCTCTGCCCCTCGCTTCGTTAAGGGTTCCCTCACTAGCATCGGCAGGCCAGTTGAACGACACGATCGCGCGTGCCTTGGACAGGCCGATGTGTACGTTGCTGGCGGCGAATGCCAACCAGTCAACGATCTGCGCTTGCTCAACCACATCGGACGACCAGTAGCTCGAGGGAACCGTCTTTGAGCCTCGATCTGGGTACGTGCCGGCGAGGTAGACCATGATGGCGCTCGAATCCGCGAAGACTTTATCCCCGTCCACGAGCGTGGGGAGTTCTGCTTTGGGATTGATCGCCAGAAACTCGGGGGTTTTGTGTGCCATCTTGAAGAGGTCGACTTCCACCTCGTCCAGGTCAATGCCGAGGAATGACCCCAGTAGCCGGACTTTGTAGCAGTTGCCGGATTCAAGGCAGCAGTAGAGCCTGGGCGCCATTGTGCAGGATCGCAAGTCTCTTTCGCTTGGGCTCTCTGCGCGACGAAAAGCTGTGCAGGCGGCCCAGCTTATCCAGTATGGAGAATAAGGAAGAGCGTATGCTGCAGCTTCAATTTGGCCGTTCTGCCACTGGGCGCCGAACCCGCAGTTTGCTTTACCTCGGAACAGTGGTCGCATATGTCCGACAACTACAAGGCGTGGAGTAGGTCAAAGCTACGCCCGATACGCACCTGGAAAGCCAGCCTCCTATGTAGAAGGCAACAATGGACCCTCCCAAGACAAAGTTGTGATAGCACGCAACTCTGTGAAGATAATCTAAGCGAGGGATACGAGATATCGTTCCTTCAACTTGAAGGCCTGTTCGCATCGGGACTTGCTCGGTTGATGTTTATAAGGCTGATATAGCTGAATTCATGGACCTTTTTGTACATCGGGTCCGGGACGTAGGAAATGATCTTCCGCAGTTTGTCACATGGTGCATCGCTGAGCTTTGTTGATGTGCCCAGCGTGTTATGTCCGAGTAGCTTATGTAGTGCGGTGAGAGGTTGGAAGGCAGCTTGTGATATAGGGGCGGATGAAGCATTTTACGCAGACACCGAACTTTGTCCAACAACCATAAATCAATACTTCCTGCGCATGGTCCAGACAAAAGCAGCACGTGCACATCCCATAGACCTCAGTGTCTGCCTTGCAGGACGTCACATCCACTCACTCTATCGCGTTGGTCTGCGCAACAGGTCTGCGACTCAACGTCACGGCGCATACATCTGGCTCTTAAACGCGATCGAAGATGTGCTCCCGCGACCACTACAACGCATTTCCAAAACACCGCCCTGCATACGCTGAGAGCCAGTACGGCAATAGAAACACGGGGGCCGTGGAAGCGTATGCAGACTGACAGGAACGGTGCAGAATGAAGCAGAAGAAAAGAGACGGAATAACGGAATAATACATACCTGCGATCAGTGCTGGCGCGGGTGCTAGTGGAAGACGTGTGATGGAACTTGCTGACTTGAACGATTTGGCCCATTCCATATAGTAGCCTTTGTTTCGGGCAGTGCGTGGCCTTTGGCATCTCGGGGGAGAGCGCGTGGAATGGGAGCTTGGGGAATGAGGAGGTCCAAGGACGAGAAAACAAACATTGAGACATTGTATGCAGAGTTCCCAGCGGGCATCGAGAGCAGCAGTCTGGCAGAGGCAGTTACACTCTCTGTGGCCCGAACAACTGATGCAACAATCGTTTGTATAGAACGAGGGAGTGCTTCTGAGCAGAAGTAGCTCATACCGCACTTTGGCAGCACCGCGTGTTCTCGGTTTCCAGGTATCAAAGACAAGACAGACTCCGCCCCGACGTATTCGGGTGGCGATCATTTGCGGGCAGAATGGTGTAACGTTGCAAAGGAACCAACGGCAACCACAAACACGGGGTAGACACAGCTCGCCACGTCCAATCGACAGAAGCTGGTAACAAGATTGATGCCATCAACGACACTGCCACTGGCGGACCGCGTCGCCGGATTGGGAAGACGTGTTCTCAATGGTCCAATGTACTTGGTGTCTGCCCGTCGGACCGATGTTCGTCCATCCATGGTGCTTCGTGATTGGGCAGTTCGTACGAAAGTACAGAGCCGCATGCACCCCGTGGTGCTTTGCGACGTCCTCGGTTTGCATAAGAGCGCTCCTCGAGCCTTTCAATGTTGGAGGATTGCACACCTTTGCCGCTGTTTGCGTTTCCCGCAACGCCTCGATCTGGAGATCTGACAGCGATGCCACTGGTGACGACTCGAGCGGAAGAGGTGATGTGCGAAGTCAAGGGAGAAGGTGTGCCAATAGTCATGTTGCATGCAACCTTGCATGACCGACGAGACTATGAGGTTGTTGCTGAGCATTTCGCAAAGAAATACAAGGCCATCACATTTGACTGGCCGTGGCATGGGGACTCGAAGGGAACTTCAAACAAAGAACATCTCAGCGCAGTTGGGTTTGCTGACGTCCTCGAGGATGTTGTTGAGGGCCTGGAGCTAGGACCCGCCATCTTCATAGGCAATTCCGTGGGAGGATTCGCTGCGGCAAGGCTCGCAATAAGCCAACCAGCCAGGGTTCGGGGCCTTGTACTCGTCAACGGTGGAGGATTTGTCGAATGGACGCTCGCCATTCGGCTATTCACAAGGCTTCTTGGTTCAGCATCAGTGTCACGCCTTATAATGCCTCACCTTGTCCGCAGGTTTATGAGTCCTCAGACGAATCATGATGAGGAGATTACTCGCCGAGCTGCTGACAGAGCCGGAACCGTGGATGGTGCCTCGATAGCCGCCGCACTGTGGCGAAGCCTTTTGCATACTGAACACGACCTTCGACCTCGGGCCGCAAGCATCAAGGCTCCAGTCTTGTCTGGGGCACAAGAGACCCTATCTTTCCCAAAGCAGCTGGCGCGGCAGCACAGCGGTGCATACCGGGTTCGAAGCTTGAATACTTCCGACGCGGGACATGTGGTATTCTCTTCGAAACCAGACGACTTCCATGGCGTGGTTAACTCCTTCATCGGATTGATTGTGGATGACACGAAAGGTGCAGCTTAGAGCAGCTGAAGAGGTCGGTCATCGGGAATTGTGGACTATAGCTGCCCGAGGGCATCACACAAGCTGCTGCAAGCCATCCGGAAGATCAGTGTTTTCAACCCACGCCGTAATAGTCTGTGCAAAGAGCTGCGGGAATCGTAGGTTCCAGGCATGGACGTAGCCTTTCACAGCCACCGCTGTGCTTTCTGGGTTTTTGTCCTGAAGAAGTCGACCCATTCTTCTTGTTGCGTCCGCGTTATCCAGGGCCGAGGCTGCAATCAGCAGGGTTCTAACCCGGATCATCGCCAGGTCCTTCGCGGTAAAATTCAACATCGCGGTGTATCCTTGTTTCAGCATGTCGAGATTGAAATTCTTGGTTGTCTCTCTGCGAAGCTCATCGTGGCATTCCGCGCCAATCCATGAACAAATGCGCGAGTAAAGCCTATCATGGCAAAGCTTGATCAAAGAGACCAGGCCGTACTCTAGGTAGAGCATAAATGGGCTTCCAGCCAGCGACCGATGCAGGCCCTCTAAGGGGACGGCTCCAGTAGCATTGACCGAATCCACCAATTCAGGGTATCGCTTGGCCACTTCAAGAGCAAGGAAGCCGCCCATTGACAATCCAACCAGGTGGGCTCTGCCATTTCTAGCCTTCTCTTTGATCAATTTCGCTATGCGTTCGGCGGTATATCCAAGCTCAAAGGATGGTGCCTCGGTGGACTGCGACTGCTGAGGCAGATGCACAAGCATGAGATGGTAATCGTTGAGGTGAGAGATCACGTTGGCGTACTCGGCGTGGCTGGCGAAAAGGTGGTGTAGGAAAAGAATGGACACCTCGCCACGATCGCCATTCAAATGAAAGCATGGCAGGAGCGACATCTTACACAAGCTGGTGATTTACAAAGTGGCATTTGTGGATGATTATGGATTGTGAAACCGGTGGTGGGAACTCAGATGAAGCTGAAGCTGAAGCTGAACTCCGTATGTGACTTTATTCAGAGGACATGATGGATTCAAAGGGGTCGGGGGCGACGCCTAACTACCTAATACCTATAGGTATACTTACATACCTAGGTACTATAATTTCCTCGTCTAGCCTACTTATCTGGAGAGAAAAGGCTAAGATGACCTAATAAAATCTCTAGACAGGGGAGAGTATGTGTGTGATTTCAGACAACCTCTCAAAATGCTCCCAGCGGTCCCCGAGCAACAGACAATCAAAAAGTCTATACTCGATATCTTTTTTTATCTTTACGGACGAGCCCCCCAAAAGACCGTTTTAAGCTCCCGGACCCAAATCGCACAAGGACAGTGGAGGGGGTAAAAAGCCCATATTTTCAATGGTTTGGCTGGGCTGAGCCGTTTGTGTGTTGTTCTACATGTCACGCTTGACGTGCACCACGGGGGGCACGTACGAGGTCCTGCCCCACACCAGGTAGTAGGCGGTCGCGATGATCATGGAGCCGCCCAGCATGGTGCTCGACCAGTTCATGGTCGCGGCAGTGACCGGGGTGACCAGCGGCCAGCTGAGGAAGAAGATCAGGGGGATCAGGAACAGGAGCGCTGCGACGTTGATGGCGAGGCCCCATCGGCCGAGCGACCAGCGTCGCGGGGGCAGCTCCGGGCCCGTGACGCGGCGGTACAGGACGCAGCTGATGGTGAGGAAGTAGGAGATCAGCGTGGCGATGGCGCCCAGCGAAGTGATGGCGTTGAGCGCGACGGTCGAGCCGATGTTGATCAGCGAGATCAGTGCCGACACTATTAGTGTGACGGTGACGGCGGGCAGCGGGATGTTCCAGCCCGGCGAGATCTTGGAAAGCCACGGCGAGGCCGGCAGGCCGCCGTCGCGGGCAAACGCCCAGATCTGCCGCGACGCGGCGGCCACTTCGGACACGGCGCACGCGGCCATCATGACGATGATGATAGCGGTCAGCACGTTGGTGCCGGCGAACGAGTTGGTGGCGTTGTAGAAGACCTGGATGAACGGGTAGCCCGTGGCGGAGGCGGCCACCGAGGTCTGGTCGCCGGTGGTGAAGCACAGGGTGGTCACCACGACGAACACCAGAGTGATGTTGACGATCACAGAGCCCATGATGGCGCGAGGGAGGGTGACGGAGGCGTCTTTGATTTCTTCGGCTGAAGCAAAGGGGTTAGCTAAAGATGCATAGACAGATCCTAAAGACAGAATTTCTGCTTACACATGTGAACGGAGCAATCGTAGCCAACCAGGACAGCCATGGGCGCCAGGAGACCAATCATTGCGGACAGTCCATCGCTCGACCAGCCGCCATAGTTGGTGAACTCAAGTAGAGCGGTGTGCGCATCGGCGCGGGGAGCCATGACCCAGAGTGTGATGACGACGGCGAAGAAACCCACAACGTGCAGAATCAAGACCATACCCTCTGCGAAGCGTCAGTCTAAACCAGTCTTGATGTCGCGGTCAAGAGAATCCTCATTACCGATAATGGGCAATCGCGACGCCAACACCGTGTTGAAAGAGATACAGAACACGGTGGTTGACATGGACAGGAGGGTTCCATGCCATCTCTTGTAGATATATGTCGGGTCATTCAGGACAATCAAGCCCTGGATCATCGTGCCGACCAAGAAACACACGCTGGCATTATACACCTGCCAGCCAATGGCCGTGAGCCAACCTATCAAGTGTCAGTGCTGGAGCAGGAAGATGAGAGACATGACTCCTTACCAGAGTAGTAGCTCAGCACCTTTCGCAGACGTTGAGGCGCAAACTCCGACACCCAGTGGTATTGACCTCCAGCTGTAGGTGACCTGGTTTACACAGATTAGTGGGGGCCCCTATACGTTCCACATGGCTTGCCCGCCACATACATCGAAGCCATTTCCGCCACACTGGCATAAACAAGGGTCTGACCGATAGCACATGCAATGAAGCCCCAGAACAGGAGGGGAAGGCCACCGTCAGTCAAGACGAAGCCAAGGTACCTGGACCATGTCAGATTATGGGATTCGTACGCGCACGCAAGGTCAAGAGCCATATCGTA
Organism: Phialophora tarda; assembly: GCA_016109495.1. Taxonomy (NCBI): domain Eukaryota; kingdom Fungi; phylum Ascomycota; class Eurotiomycetes; order Chaetothyriales; family Herpotrichiellaceae; genus Phialophora; species Phialophora tarda. The sequence goes on along the minus strand of JADWPL010000036.1, from coordinate 81,148 downwards.
CGTTAGAATACCCTCCCAACTGGCAATGCAAGTCGAGGCAAATCCCAGCATGGTGATGAAGCTGAAGTTTCGCTGGAGACGATCAGCACCACCTACGGCGCCATCGAGGAGAAGGGCTTCCTTACACGTAGCACCTGCTTCTTGCCCATGACCATCATGTCCCGCTTGTCGGCCGACGTTCCTCTGAACTTCTCGGCAACATGGCTGAGGCCGTCATCGAAGACTTCGTCGGCGCCGTCTAGAGGCGAGCCCGGCGCGTCCGAGATCGAGACATTTCTCATCTGCTTGCCATCGAGATGGAGGGAAGCCATGTTGACGATGTTGCTGGGTTGATCTGGCCTCTTTGAAACTTGGAAACCGCAGAACCAACAAGAATGAGGATGTAGGGGGAAAAAGGGTAGGAAACTTGGGGGAAAAGATGGAAACAAGTCGTTGCCATGTGGCAGACCACCGCACACCTAGGTAGTAAGCGTTTATCGCTAAGGCGTCGACATTACTGGCGAGAACCTCCATTGAACTAGCGACTTAGTGACTCCGTACCTGATGGAGACCCCTCTGGTGGTAGTTCCGCGTAGTCCAACCTACACTGCCCCTTCGCTTAGACTGTTTTGGGCAAAATCCTAGCCGATCTGTCGCCGTAGGCTTGTGACCAATGCAACCTTCGGCTTCGCCTGGGATAAGAGTGCATGATTAGCTGCGACCTCTTCGAGACCCTTTTCGTTCGAGGACCCACGTCGAGCTAGCGGGAAATTCGTTGGGAGTCGGGACCCCAAGAGGCATTAGCAATTAAAATAAGCAACTTAGCGGGCTTGTACAAGCATTTTTCTTGGAGGCTTACATAGGACGGAAGCACGGCATCCCCCATAGGATATGGAGGAGGATCAGTAGAGAGATATAGAGATGCCTAAGAGGGGCTTTATGGACGGAGGAGAAATATCCACCTTAGTGGTTGGACGTCGCTCCTTCATGTATTTTCACAATAATAATAATAATAATAATAATAATAATAATGTCTAACGTACATAACTGGGTATACCTGTACGTGAACCTGGACCCTACTCTTACGAATCACACCAGGCCGAGGTCGGTAGGCACACTGTGCTTTGCACTCGCAGAAACCCGTAAATCCTCGTCGACTTCATCTCCACAGCGGCATGGAGGAACGAGGCCTGTGGCTAGCTCCCAGCAACGGCTCTGAAGATCCTTTCCCATCACAGACTGGCGAGGCTCAAGTGCCGTGAGGCGCCAATGGCTCTCTCTACCCGATAGGAGAAAACTGGGAGACCTGGGACCAATGCGACGCGTACCTCCTGCAATCGCTAAGGGCGAACTTGATACGACCCTCTCGCCTAGGTCCCGGATACGAAATTCCCTCTTCTCCTATTCCATTCGCAGGCCGCGATAGAGGCAAGACCACCTTCACGAATGCCCATCTTGCGCGATTGTAGGTTACGAGTTATGTATAAGCACGTGAGTTGATCGCCCGTTGGCACCGCCGTCCACTTCCCTCTTTTTGCAAAACACCCCGTTGGCGGATCTCTTTTCCATCGCGTTTTGAAAAAGCAATTGACATTAGCACTGCAATACATTCGTTGTTGCCCGCCGGGTGGGCAGAGAGCTCACGATGAGCTCCCAATCGAGCATCACAGTCCCCGCGGGCCAGTCGCCTCCCTTCGCGGTGGTGACACCCGACGACCATGAAGCGTATATCCTGATCTCGGCGGCGTTTGGGTTGGCTTGTATACTGTTCTTCGCGAGCATTAGAACCGTGGTGCGCACCACCATCAGCCATGGGATCGGGTTGGACGACTATTTGTTCTACACGGCCACCGGGTTGGCGATCATCCAGTCGGGCATCGTCCTGGGAGCCTGCTCGAAAGGCTTGGGCAAGGCACTGCGTCTGGTGTCCCTGGAGTCGCAGCACGAAGTGCAAAAGATGATCTACGCCAGCGACCTGTTCTTCATCGTCATTATCGGGCTCTCCAAGATCTCGATCGTGTCCTTCCTCCACCGCATCTCGCGCATGAAGCAGCACAGGCTGGTCTTCAACATAGCCATGGGATTGCTCGGCGTTTGGACCTTGGGGGCTTTCCTGACCATGGCCTTTCAATGCGACCTATCGCATCCATGGTTGACCGTCAATCAAAAGTGTCCTGGAGAGGTAGGCTCAAAACCCGTAACCAGCACCCTTTTGTTCTAAAAAACGCTCATGGATTTCAAGTTTCGACGCGTGCAAGTCATTGGCGCTCTAGACATTGTGACCGAGGTCGCAATTGTAGCCTTGGTCGGCTACCTGGTCCACGACCTGCATACATCGATCTCGAGTAAACTGACGGTCCTGTCCATTTTCGGGATCCGCCTGTTGTAAGTCCTTTGCCATTCCTTTCCTTGAGGCCTCCTAGATGAATAGCTGTGCTGACACAAAGTGTGTGTGTGCGCGCAGTCTTGTCATCTTCATTGCATTGCGAATGCACAGCTTCTCCCAGAGCGGCTACACGACGAACCCCCTGCTCCACGAATCCAGCTTCATCGCGTGGACTCAGAGCGAGATGACTTACTCGCTGGTGTCGGCCACGGTGCCCATCTTCCACAACTTCCTCAAGAGCTTGAGCACTGGGTTCGGCGGCATGCACGCCACCAGCGATGGGTACGGATACGGCAGCGGCACGCGCACCCACGCCCACGGCCAGGCCTCGAACAGCTTCCAGCTGTCCAAGCTGCGGTCCAAGAACAAGAGCGCCGCGATGCCGTCCATCAACGACGACTGCGACGAGTACTACGGCCACCACGCCAAAGCGATGACGGCCGAACAGCTGACGGGGGCCCCGACGGCGTCGACCACGGTGCAGTGGTCCGGCGCCGGCGGCATCAGAGGATCCAACGGTGAAACGACCAGTATCAACAGCGACGAAAGCCAACGATACATGATCAGGAAGGATGTCCAATGGGAAGTGAGAACGGAACTCAGGGAATGATTTAGGACCTTTTGTTTTTGTACTGTAAACCACCAGAACAGCAGCTATGTCTTGGGGAAATGGGAAAATTGAGTGCGGGCTTTTTCCTAGAAGGATCAAACTGCCACTGGGCGCATATATATATATTAGACCTGTAGTGACAACAGACACGGACGACGCCCGGGGTCGGACCCCGTAGTCACCTCTCAAGGCGCACTATCAAGAAGCCGTCGCTGGTGACGAACTCAGAAGGCTGCTCCAACGACCGTGACAACAACTGACTTGGACTTCCACCCTTGAGGATACCAAAATGTCCACGAACCTTTGGGAGGTTCGGAATCTTCCCGGCCATTGGCGGCGGCAGAGACTCCCGTCGATTCGAGGGAAATTGTATGTGCAGGTAATATTCCTTGACGCAAATAACTTCGTCCGTACCGAACTGGCAGAGTGTCGCAAAGATGGATGTCTACCTAGCGACGGGCATTCTAGGACAGTCGACGCTCATGGTTGGTGAGACATGCGTCACTCCCCGTTCAACTCTGACATCCCGGCACCACTGGGGCCGCAGAAAGGTAGGCACTCATCCTCGCTTCTTCAAAGGGCAATCCGATGGCAGGCGCTGTACTCGGTACCCTTCGGACAGTGGCGTTCAATCCTGACAAGGTCTGCTGTGGCCTGATATACTGTAGCCCAGACTTTGAATTTCATTTGAGTTGACCACCATGCAAAACAACCGGCGTTTCGTTCAAGGAGGGTGGTGTTCCATGCTGCATGAGAAACGATTCTGTAACACAAGGGCCCACGCCCTTTTTAAAACAAATGCCACATATGCAGCCAGTCCTCGTGTACAATACCCTGTTCCAACATCAGCGACGCCTTTCGCGCTTGAGGAATATTCATTTCCTTCGCGATGAAGTTCAGTCTATCAATCACAAACTCCCTGAACGATCCGGACGCCACCCTGGAAGCTCGGGCCGCACTGAGGAGTGGCCATGATTTCGATAGCCAATCTGGTCATTCGGACCTCGTTCCACAGCTGTGCGGAGTAATGATTCGGATAGAGATGATATTTATTCTAGTACATGCCATCCATCTCGCGGCGGGTGACTACCACGTCGTACGCTCAAGCCGAAGGCAACCCTCTAGCGACCAATGCAGTGTGCGCGTCGACGGCTTTCGCATGTTCGATAACTTCAAACGGGTCGGTCAGCGAGCCTTCATGGATGCTCGCCCGAAGTTCCGTAAAGTCATCGACAACCACCATAAATCGGCGATTTGGGTCCTCTCGATCTCTGCGTAGGCCCATTGAAAAGCCCCACGATGAAATCTCGGCGGGTAACCGGATGCGACGTCGGATGCTGCTGTACCTGGCGATTGTATTGACATGTTGGTGGAGCCGGACGCTTAGAGAGCAGTCGAGTTGAGGTTTGGGGCGAAGGCTGACAAGTGACACCGCGCCTTACTCATGTCGGTTCCAGCTCGCAGAAGGCGAGTATCTCGTATTAGCGTGTGCTAACGCAACATCTTCGACGCCGATGGTATCCTCGCTCGCAAGAGTTTCGAAATGAGCGAGCAGCAGTATCGACGCTAGTGTTCCATCGTCGCGGCAGGCAGACGGATCCTGAAGGGCCTTGTTAGTTTCAACAAGGCTCTGTGAATAGCTTTGTCGGGCCAGAGCCATGAATTTAGGCTTGCGAGTCTCATAACTAAGACTTACCAGAGAAACAGCCTCAACAATGCCTATCAGTAAGACAGTAGTGTAGTCAGATTCTCCTTTGCATACAGTCACAATTCTACTTACAGCGACAACGAGCCCCAGAAGGGGGCCCATTCCGGGGTCACCATAGTCTATGGTTCTATAGCTGTTAAAAGCGGCGCCCCCCCCGACCATGCCCGAAGGGGCAGTGCCGCCTAAAGCAGAGGCGGATTTCCCGGTAACGACTTTACAAGGACAAACCTAGCCAGCATCGTAAGGGCAGGGAATCTGCCAGGTTCCTACCGCCCGGATTCCTACCGAGAGGCAAGTATAACCGATCGTAAGGGGCCAGATTAAGCCCCATGCTCAGGGAGCGCTTAGTGATGGTCAGCCAAAGACTCAGTTGAAGCTCAGGTTAAAGCAGCCTCTAGGATCAAACCGTATATAGCAGTTAGGTTTTTCATTCTCGAGTAATATAGGTAGTTACGAAGGCCTACTTACCAGCGGGTCCCAAACACGTATGCGGTCTGTGACGCCTTGGCAGCGTCTTTACAGACCCTCGGGTAACCTTCCCAGTCTTACGCATTTCCCCGGCGTTATGCTCTACCATGTCTACCTCGCAGGTGTTCCACCTGTGCTCCACCCTAATGAGCGAATCTGCTCCGCGCTTGCTCCACCGTACCCTGCCCGGCGTGTCCGGGTAAACTGCGGTCATCAATTCGCTTGCGGGATGCGGGAGCGATGCTCACAGTAAATAACCTGGGCCGCCTCTCACAACACTTCCTTTCTTCTCTCCGTCAGCAGAGGAGGGACTTCAGCTACGAATTTGAAAATGGCTCCTTCTGCTTTAATCGACCACTCTCCTCACCAACCAACCCCGGCCGAGAAACTGTCCACCGCGAGCAATCTCGTGCTGATTGACAACTATGACTCCTTCACCTGGAACGTGTACCAGTACCTTGTCCTCGAGGGTGCGACTGTTACAGTCTACCGAAACGATAAAGTCACACTAGAAGAGCTTATAGCAAAGAAGCCAACCCAACTGGTCGTCAGCCCCGGACCAGGTCACCCAGACACAGATGCGGGCATAAGCAAGGATGCTATCAAGTACTTTGCAGGCAAGATACCTATATTGGGTGTTTGTATGGGTCAGCAGTGCATCATCTCAGCCTTCGGAGGCACAGTTGATGTCACAGGCGAGATCCTACATGGGAAGACCTCGCCACTGAGGCACGACGGCAAGGGCTGTTATACTACACTTGCACAAGATCTGCCCGTCACAAGATACCACTCTTTGGCAGGGACACACCCTACGTTGCCTCAGTCACTGGAGATATCTTCGTGGATAGCAAAAGGGCCTGATGGCGGCAAGGGCGTCATCATGGGTGTGCGACACAAAGAATATGTGATCGAGGGTGTTCAGTTTCATCCTGAGAGTATTCTGACAGAGGACGGCCGAGTCATGTTCAAGAATTTCCTGCGAATGAGCGGCGGCAAGTGGTCTGAGAATCCCCAATATGCTGCGCCAGAAACGCAGGTCAACGGTGCCAATGGAAAAGCATCCAAGAAGGAATCCATCCTGGAAAAAATCTATGCCCACCGTAGGCAGGCGGTTGCTGCACAAAAGCTCATACCTTCCCAGAGGCCTGAGGATCTGCAGGACGCCTACGACCTTGGCCTTGCTCCTCCTCAGATCTCCTTCCCCACCCGCCTTCGCCAATCTGCTTATCCAATCGCCCTTTTGGCAGAGATCAAACGAGCTTCGCCGTCCAAGGGCATTATATCTCTGGGAACATGCGCACCAGCTCAAGCTCGACAGTACGCCACCGCTGGTGCTAGCGTCATCTCGGTTCTGACAGAACCCGAATGGTTCAAGGGTAGTTTGGAAGACATGCGTCTTGTTCGTCAGGCTCTTGATAGCATGCCTAACAGACCTGCCGTGCTGAGGAAGGAATTCATCTTCGACGAATATCAGATCCTTGAAGCGCGCCTGGCGGGTGCTGATACAGTGTTGCTGATCGTGAAGATGCTCGAAGTGGCGACTTTGACGAAACTATACAACTATTCTAGGTCACTGGGCATGGAGCCGTTGGTGGAGGTCAACACGGCTGAAGAGATGAGAGTTGCCGTCGATCTCGGCGCCGAGGTCATTGGCGTGAACAACCGAAACCTCACGAATTTCGAAGTTGATCTGAGCACGACAAGCCGGTTGATGGACCAGGTCCCGGAGTCGACTATCGTCTGTGCTCTAAGCGGGATATTCGGTCCTCAAGATGTCCAAGCCTACAGAAAAGATGGTGTCAAGGCAGTCCTTGTCGGCGAAGCACTCATGCGAGCGCAAAATACAGTTGAGTTTATTACAAAGCTGGTGGGCGATCCGGATGTACCTCCTAGACCAAAGACACATCAGCAGCTTTCAGTCAAGATCTGTGGCACGCGGACACCAGAAGGCGCTAAAGAAGCCATCGAAGCTGGAGCGGAACAGATTGGCATAATACTCGTGCCAGGCCGCAGGCGGTGTGTTACAGACGATGTGGCCCTACAGATATCACAAGTTGTCAAGAACACGCCTCGACCCTCGCCCATACCCCAACCGTCAGATGTCGACGAAGAGCTGGGCAGTACAGACTATTTCGCGCACTCGTCCTCTCGCCTTCTGCGTCGATCGGACCGCGCCCAACTAGTTGGAGTGTTCGCCGACGCTCCATTATCGCACATCATCAAGCAAGTACATAAACTCAAGTTGGATATCGTGCAACTCCATGGTTCAGAGCCATTGGAGTATGCGAGACAAATTCCCGTTCCCGTCGTGAAGGCATTCAAGCCTGAGGATACGGGAATTAATTCCAGAGGCTATCATGCCATACCGTTACTGGACGCTGGCAAGGGAGGGTCCGGGCAGCAAGTTGACATGGATGATGTGAAAACACTGTTCAGGAAAGACGAGAATCTCAAAGTCATCCTCGCTGGAGGGTTGACGCCGGACAATGTGCAACAGGTCTTTGCAGCTTTGGGTAAGGATTACCTGGGTAACAATATTGTGGGCGTGGACGTTTCCTCGGGTGTGGAAGTGGATGGGAAGCAAGATGCAGGTCGGATACGGGCGTTCGTGGAAGCTGTTAAGTCTTGAAGCCATAGACGGTGTAGGATCAGATCCACGGGAGGGCTACCCTACTCTGCCATTGCACCACGGGGAAGTATGGTTATATTGAGGAATCCACATTCAAACATGCATGAACTTGGGGATATCACTTTCAGTGCCTCTGAATCTTTTCACTGTCTACTTTGAGTCCCTCTGTCTGCTGTCATTCATTCTTCTTCACATGCCAGCCTCGCAGTCTATACCTACGTGCTCGACTCTGGTCTTACCTCAATATCACCATCACTTACCAATTGAATGGCACATGTATTCGGCATCACTGCCGTCACACCTGCTCGCATGTGCTCGCCATCAAGAGTTCTCTGGACTAGATAACTCCCTCCCTTTGTCACAACCTCGATCGACCGTTTCTTCCTACCCATCTTATCTTCATATCAATTCTTACTACCCTCTTCGAGCTTCTTAAATATATCATCAAGCATCTAGTCCATCCTCTGAACCATTTCTCGCAAAGCTTGCACCGATCTATTCCCATCTAGTCATCGTCTACCATGCCGAAGAAGTTCGGAAGAATCGTCCTCGCCTCTACCGGGGACTTCCTGGACGAGAAGGACAACAAGGTCAAAGGCTGGGTCGAGCACGCTGGCGGCACCTTCGTCAAGGAGCTCTCCAAGGATGTCACCCATCTGGTGTGCAGCGAGAAGGCCTGGAAGCGGTACTATCCCATCGGTGCGTTTGGTTTTTCCCGCGTTTGCTCCTTAACATGACAAAAGCACGAGCTCACTGGTTTCAAATAGTCAGAGAAGCCCGTCGGATGCACACTGTGCATATTGTCAAGCTTGATTGGCTTGAGGACAGCCTGCTGAGCAAGTCCGGTAGACCACTGGATCCTGCGCAGTACGGGTGGGAGCAGCGAAAGGTCAAGTGTGGAGCGACAAAGCGCAAGCGGAACCAAGAGGAAAGCATGGATGAGACCAACGAGGCGAAGACGCCGAAGCCTGCGAAGCGGACAAGAACGCGGGTGCCGTCGGACGTGGAGGGTGAGGGACGAGGCAAGAACGAGAGAATCGAGAGAGCTGGTGAGTCTTCACCAACTTGGCGCGAGACCAATGTGCGCCGTCGAGATTGACTTGCGCAGGCAAAGAGTTCGACGAGGCGTGCGCCGAGTTTGAGAAGATCATGGGAAAGCGTAAGTTTGCATTTCGTCCCTCTGAAAGACACTCTCGACCAACGGGCCCAATGCTGAATGATAACAGAAGGCTACCGACCTTTCACCGACCAGAGCGGCTTCGTCTACCTCCTCACCTTGGCGCGGAAGGACATTCTGAAGAATCGCGTGGAGAAGCACAGAATCAAGGTGCGTTATGCGCCTTCCTTCACTTCCTGCCACGAGACCTTCATCCCAATTTCCCACCAAGGGGTCGATCGGAGACGCAGGAAGTCAGACGACAGCGTGACTCCTTCCGAGCGCATGAGGTATCAATCCGACGCCGATGCCTCGAGTGCGGATGACTCGCTTCTGGAGGACCCCATACTGCCACCATGCCCAGTACCCTTGTACTACTTTCCCAAGCCTTACCCGTACTCCCACCACCCTTGCATCGCAAGCTCCCTGCCCCGCCATCTCACGTCCGCCAATCGCAACTTGCGTGTACCCATTCCGGATCCATGGGCTCAGAGTCTGCAGCTTTTTGTCTCCGAAGAGCCCGTGGCGGTTCCGCCGTCCGGCAACCCCAAGTACTCGACTCCGAGCGCCATACACCACCCCAACCTGCAAGACTTGCGCAGAAAGTCCTATGCCGCATACACCGTGTATACCAAACCAGGATCCCGACACATTCAGACACTGGTACCCGCTGGCAGCACCTTCGACTTTGCATGGGCCATGTTTTCCAAGTTTTTCAAGAAAAAGGTCGGCCTCGAATGGACGGATCTCCACAACGGGTGGAAGAAGGGGCTCAAGCTCGAGCAGATCCTCAAAGAGAGATTTGGTGGCGGAGATGGCGCTGGCGATGATGGACGCTGGGAAGTGTTGGAGCCGGCGGCGGCGAAGCGTCGTGCAACCAGAGGAGATTCTGAGCCAATGGAGCCTGATGAGAGCGTGGAGAGCAGGCCGACTGTTACGGTGGTCGTGAATGCCACCGAGTTGACAGCCGGAGACCAGATGGAAGCCAGAGCTGTTACGCCCGAGGAGGGATGGTGAAAGCTACCGTACCCACCGGATCGAACCGCGAGGCCAGTCCACACGTTGATCCTAGGGTGCATTGTCCTTGTTGTGCTTCTGGGCGTCGAGGGAAGCAGATCTCGTATCCATAATGCGGTGGGTTTACTTGCTGGACCTCTGGTAGGGGGTATTTGGTGCTTGCGATGGAAATTATGCACATTGGCTTCATTTCATAGGTAGTCCTTCTTCCGGCTGGTCCTGGTATATTGTGTCAAAGCCCATTCGACTTCACCGCCTGAGTTCTTCTCCAGTGTGCCTCCTCTGATCTCAAAACATCTCATGGTCATCCTAGGTCCCACTTCCGCCAGCTCAACATCTCTGTATCCGGTCTGTACGAAGACATGATGGCGGACTTCAATGCTATCTTCGACATTCTTGAAGGTGACTACTCTGTTCCCGACCTTGTGCGGCCCATCTCGGGGCGGGAAAATGTGCTTGAGGATCTGGACCACTCGCTTCCCAAGTCGGGTCGTGAAGCCTTCGAAAATAAGATGTGGGTATGATTCAGAGACTGTACCCCTCGACGCATCTGGAATATCCGCTCGGAGGACGACGTTGTGGAGGGAGAAGGAAGCAGTAGGGCCATGGGGTAGATGGGAGATGGTCATGGCGGTTGGAGTTCCTCTATGTTCGTGAAGGAGGATTATGTCGGTGAGCGCGGCAGCTTTTGCACTTGCCAACAAGTTCGGAAGGATGAGATTTCCTCGGTTCAGACGGATCGACGTGGGCAGGAGCAGGCGGATCTCTTTGGAGAAAGTCGCGAGTCGAGTGGAAGGGCTGCGGGAAGTGGTGACCAGCGGTCGGGGATCGGCTAAACCAGAAAGCATTGAGTACTCATCGTCGATGGACTCCTTCGCTGCCGCTGTCTCCGGGTCAAGAGACTCGTCATACTTGAAGTCCTTGCGTAGAGACTTGTCGTTGGCGATGGAGGGGTCGAGAGGCTTGCCAGTTGCCAGCGACTTCTTCAGTAGAGCCCGTTTCTCCGCTATGCTAGCATCTCGCAGTTGAACTGCGCGGCGATAGAGGTAGTCGCGGCGTTCACGCGCGTGTCGCCGGATCATGCTGGCGACGTGGGCGAGATGAAGAGGAAGGCACAGCAGAGTCAAGAGAGTGACCACAGAAGAACAAGCGCCGCAAGTAAATTTTGATGGAGAAATTTCACCGCAGTTTATCCGGCCGTGACTGCCCACTCTTTGCCCGGCCGATCCTGCAACCCTCACTAACCCTCCCGCGCCCTCTTCACGACAGCAGCAACGCTCTTCGACGCACCGGCGCATGTGTTGCGAGACGCTCTCACTCACTGTTGGGACCTGGAGATTGTTGGAGGGGTGTGAGGCAGCGGCGTTCATGTGATATCTGGGTGTTACCTGCAATTGCGCCCGACCTGTCACCCTTCGCCCCATTTCCCCCGATACCCTTTCTCACGGTCCACTGTCACAAACACAGGGAGACAGATAGGTCTCTGATCCAAAGATGGAGGCTTTCAGTAACATGGGGAACCATCTGGTTTCCAACTCTGCCGCCGCGATCAACGCAAGCGATGACATATCCACCATCGACCCTGATGAGAGTGTCCTCAGTCTGGCCAAGGGTCCGAGAAGACGCCAGCACGACGACGACGAGACCGATAGTATCGAAGAAGATGATCTCGAGAGTCTCGCCTCGGCCGCGGTCGATGCGAACGGCAAGAAGCAGGTTCAAAAGGCGGAGGAAGTTAAAGAGTTGCCTCCTCACGCCTGCGCGTATGATGCCCATCCTACTTTTGTTCCCACCGCGCAATACTGATAGAACTCCAGCTACTGCGGCATCCACAACCCCAGCAGCGTCGTCCGATGCCTCACCTGCTCAAAATGGTTCTGCAGCGCTCGCGGAAACACTTCCTCGTCCCACATCGTCAACCACCTGGTGCGAGCCCGTCACAAGGAAGTCCAACTTCATCCCAGCAGTTCTCTGGGTGATACTGTGCTAGAATGCTACAATTGTGGAACGAAAAATGTCTTCTTACTCGGCTTCATTCCTGCAAAGTCAGACACCGTGGTGGTTCTGCTGTGCCGTCAACCATGTGCAGCGATGCCTTCATCCAAGGACATGAACTGGGACACTTCAAGATGGCAGCCATTGATTGAAGATCGTTCCTTCTTATCTTGGCTTGTCTCGCAGCCCACCGATCAGGAGCAGCTCCGAGCCCGGCATTTAAGCCCCCAAATGATCGCCAAGTTGGAAGAGCTGTGGAAGGAAAATGCAAACGCTACCATCACCGACCTCGAAAAAGCCGCCAACATCGACGACGAGCCCGCGCCGGTTATGCTCCGGTACGAGGACGCCTACCAGTATCAGAACGTCTTTGGGCCGCTGGTTAAGATCGAAGCCGACTACGATCGCAAACTGAAGGAAAGCCAATCGCAAGACAATTTGATCGTCCGATGGGATCTCGGTCTGAATAACAAGCACTTGGCAAGTTTTGTTCTGCCTAAACTCGAACTCGGCGATGTCAAACTGGCTGTCGGTGACGAGATGCGCCTCAAGTACTCCGGCGACCTGCGACCGGTCTGGGAAGGTGTTGGCTATGTCATCAAAATTCCCAACAATCAGTCCGACGAAGTCACCATCGAATTGAGATCCAAAGGCGACCACAAATCCGTCCCGACCGAATGCACCCACAATTTCACTGCCGACTACGTCTGGAAAGCCACATCCTTTGACCGCATGCAGCTAGCCATGAAGACTTTCGCCATCGACGAATTGAGCGTGTCAGGCTACATCTTTCACCGCTTGCTTGGCCATGAAGTCGCGGCTGCCCCAATGAAGACACAGCTGCCCAAGAAATTCAGTGTGCCCGGCCTGCCCGAGCTGAACGGCAGTCAGATAAACGCTGTTAAGTCTGTGCTACAGAAGCCCCTAAGTTTGATTCAGGGCCCGCCAGGCACTGGTAAGACAGTCACATCCGCCACAATCATCTACCATTTGTCAAAAATCAATGGCGGTCAGGTCCTCGTCTGCGCACCTTCCAACGTCGCCGTGGACCAACTCTGCGAACGCATTCACCGAACAGGCTTGAAGACGGTCAGGGTTACGGCCAAGTCTCGAGAAGACGTGGAGTCAACCGTTGGATTTCTGTCCTTGCACGAGCAGGTCCGAATGAACGACAGCAATGTCGAATTGACGAAATTGAACCAACTCAAATCTGAGCTGGGGGAATTGTCCAGCCAAGACGAGAAGAAGTACAAGTCGTTGACCCGTGCGGCCGAACGAGAAATCCTTCAGAATGCCGACGTCATTTGTTGCACCTGCGTTGGTGCTGGAGACCCTAGACTGGCCAAATCCAAGTTCAGGACGGTTCTCATTGATGAGTCCACTCAGTCTGCAGAGCCGGAGTGCATGATTCCTCTGGTCCTTGGCTGCAAGCAGGTCGTCCTCGTTGGCGATCATCAACAGCTTGGACCTGTCATCATGAACAAGAAAGCGGCAAAGGCTGGGCTCAATCAGTCTCTGTTCGAGCGGTTGGTGGCACTCGGCTGCGCCCCGATCCGGTTGAACGTTCAGTACCGTATGCATCCCTGCTTGTCTGAGTTTCCCTCCAACATGTTCTACGAAGGATCGCTGCAGAATGGCGTCACTATGCAATCTCGCACTCGGAGAGATGTGGATTTCCCGTGGCCTGTTCAGGACGCCCCGATGATGTTCTGGTCAAACCTTGGAAACGAAGAAATCTCAGCTTCTGGTACCTCATACCTCAATCGCACCGAAGCGAATAACGTCGAAAAAATCGTCAGCCGATTCTTCAAAGCCGGCGTAAAGCCTTCAGACATTGGTGTTATTACCCCATATGAAGGACAGCGCAGCTACATTGTCAGCTCCATGCAATCAACAGGCACATTCAAGAAAGAAATGTACAAGGAGGTTGAAGTTGCCTCGGTGGATGCTTTCCAGGGACGTGAGAAGGACTTTATCATCTTGTCATGCGTGAGATCGAATGATCACCAAGGTATTGGTTTCTTGAGTGACCCTCGTCGCCTCAACGTCGCCATGACCCGAGCCAAGTATGGATTTGTCATTCTTGGAAACCCCAAGGTCTTGTCGAAGCATCCGCTCTGGCACTATCTCTTGCTTCACTTCAAGGAGCGCAATTGCCTGGTCGAAGGCCCTCTTAACAACCTTCAGGTTTCGTTGCACCAGTTTAGTCGGCCGAAACAGACTTATCGCGGGCCTCAACGCTACCAGATGGCGTACAATCACGCAAGCCACATGGCTAGTGGCATGATGAACGGCCGTGCTGCTCCACGCAACGATTACCGCGAAGCAGCGGGCTCCGTCGTCGGGTATATTCCGGATGATGTTTCTTCCATCCATTCTTCTGCGATAGGTGGAGTCGGCGTGCCGGCTGGCTATCCGCCAATGTTCCAGGGTTTCACACCTGATCCGTGGCCCTCTCTTCAGAATCAGAATGCTGGTGCTCGCCGCCAGAATGGAGTCAAGCCGAGAGCCGTGCCGGGGAGTGTGGCGGGAGAGTCGACGGTTGCGACGGAATCGGACATCACTGGCAGTATCCTCGGACAAGGGGGAGTCAGCCTCGATCAACTATCCATTCATGGCAACGGCAAACAGCCCAGCTATAACCAGGCTGACCGCTTGAAGAGATATGTGGAGAATGGTCCTGCAACTGGCGGTTACATGGCCAAGCATAAAATGGGCAAGGGCATGCATGAAGATGAAGATGCCAGGAGTGTTTCTACTGCATTTGCAAGCCAAGTTGGTGGTGGCTACGACTGATTTCGATACGGGCTGACGACGACATACGCCGAATTCTGAGCTCGTCAGAGCATTAGATTATTGACTACAGTCTTTGAGACAGGAGTCCTATTCGACCAGACCCAAGGCCGAGCCGAGTCAAAGCCTTCCCGGGCCACTACCAGTAGCGGACAAGGCACAATCCCGAGTCAGTGTTAGGCCACCGCGGCGAATTGACGACCACACCTCCTACAGCAGGACAGCACAGCTCGCTGTGTGGTCTTCTGGAACGGGCTTCCGCCTTGCCATGCCCAAGGAGGTGCAGCGGACCGGGACATTCTCCGAAGCAGCAGGTGATGGGTCAGGGTGAAGACGGTGGCGTGAGCATAACGACGACTCGGCGAGATTCTTGGGATGCCATGAATAGCTCCGCTATTCTTAAGCATGTGTTGTCGGAGGTCGCACGCTTCTAGCAGTGTGAACGAGGTGACGGAATTGTGGAATCGCGGGAGTGGAGATGTTGAGAATGGTGAAGGGTGGCGATGGCTTTTGCGATGGAAGGTGAATTTTTATCATTCTCTGTGTTGCCGTACTGAGTACAGCACTTACATTCTCTTGAGCCGACGGCAAGATACATCATACACTCCTTATCAGACAACGCGAACATCATTCATCTGATTGAGCTCCCGGAGCATCCTCTAATAAAGCGTGCACTGTGTAGATAATGAGAGTAGCTCGACCGAACCTGCATGTGTTCATCAGGCAG
This sequence comes from Phialophora tarda, assembly GCA_016109495.1. NCBI lineage: Eukaryota > Fungi > Ascomycota > Eurotiomycetes > Chaetothyriales > Herpotrichiellaceae > Phialophora > Phialophora tarda. The sequence goes on along the minus strand of JADWPL010000036.1, from coordinate 65,680 downwards.
TCGAAATGGAATGCGGAACTGAAAATCCCACTGTCTCATCGATGGACTCGGTGTTGTGTTTTCGGTGGCGGTGTGGAATGCACTGAATCAAGCCCTTGCTCCCACTGTAGAAGGGCGGACTGAGCGAACATTCTGGCCAATCAGACAACGCACGGTGCTCGCTATGGTTGGCCTACGCGAGACACGGGGCTTCCTAGGCGGCCCTAGGCCACACCTGAAACGCTTGCCCTCCAAGCAGGAGCGATGTCGCGCGAAACATTCACTTTGACACGCTTTATGAGTCGAGATGACCCCTTCCCCCTTCCTCGAGGACGCCAACAGTCCACCCATCACTGTGGCCGTCGATTTTGACTGGCTCGACAATACAATGTCTGTCGAACCGTGTCCTTGGACATGGGCACACCAGGGTTTCGCATCAGTTATGATCCGACAGTCAAGCCATCGTGAATGGGCATTTCGCCTGCCAACGGAAACAACAGGACTCATGGTGGAATCCAGCATTCAGCCTGGCGGCAACCATCGTCATGAGGTGAGTCTGGTGCTCGTGCGCCGAAACACAGGGTTCTCGTACGTGCAAAGGTATCGTTCTGTTGCTCTTTATACAGGCTCGCTTTCTTTCATTGTAGCGTGTGGTTTGTTGAACAACTCTTCTGCGGCAGGCCGTTTTTCTTTCTTTGCAGCAAGTCCAGGTGACTGCAGATTTACATTTGACACGTGTAAATCCTCGAGGCGAATCGTGACAAGACAGTAAGACCCGACACAGGTCTCAGGGCTACCAACATGTCAATCGAATTTCCTCCCGATAATCAAGCCCTCAGAGCGGCATTCGAACACGACATCTACTCATCGGCCGGCAATCCTCTGAAATTCGGCTCCCTCTTCTACGACTGTGACGTCTACCCAGCCGAGAAAAAGATCCTAGTAATCTTCATTCGACATTTCTTCTGCGGGAACTGCCAGGAATATGTCCGCAGGCTATCTTCGGAGGAATCGCCGTTTCATCCCTCCCTCAAGTCGACATCAACGACCTGGACGACAAACTTTTCCAAGCCCGCGAACCGTACCCTTCCAAGTGTCATAATCATTGGTCCCGGCCAACACAGCCTGATCTCCTCCTACAAGAGCCTCACCCAATGTCCCTTCGACATCTATGCCGATCCGTCAACACAGCTGTACAACATTCTCGGAATGCACCGCACATTATCGATGGGGAACAAGGCACCGGGCTATATCGAGCATTCTCTCTTGGGCGGGGCCGTCAAATCCGCGTGGCAGATTGTCCGGCGATTTGGAAGTGGTGATGCCATGGCCGGAGGTGACTGGGACGTGAATGGAGGCGAGTTTCTGTTTACAAGACCAGCAACGCGGTCAAGATCAGGTTCCCGATCGCCCTCGCGGTCGAGATCGAGGTCCAGGTCTGCGAGCTCCCGAGCTTTGAGCAATCCGGATTGGACCGTGACATGGTGTCATCGAATGTTCAACTCACGAGATCACACCGAGCTCATTGATCTGGCGTACCACACTTGCTTCTCGATCCAGTCATCTCCCGAGAACAGTTCCCGAGCGATCTCGCCTGCTCCACCGCTGAAGTCCATCTTAGTGAGTGGCAACAAGGCACATACCAAGAAACTATCGCACAGTTACTCCAGTGAACGCCTGGGCGCCTGTCCCGCCCCTGACATCCCCAAGTCGAGAGCAGAGACGCTCGCGAGTCCTCATCACAATCGCACGCGTTCAAAGTCGCAGTCGCGACCGCGATCACGGAGCACGAGCATCAGTTCCCGTCAAACAGCCAAACAAAATCACGACAGAATCTGGTCGACCGTGAGTAGCGCTGATACCATTCGTTCCGAGTCTCGTGCTTCAACTACGGTTACACGTGAGAGCACCGTGGTCAGTCCTATCTCTGAAGCAGAAGAAGAGGAGATAAAGCCACGGAAGAGCTTCTCGGCTTCTGTTGCAGAGGCGTTCGGCGTCCGGACAATGTTGCTCAAACGGTCAAAATCCGTCTCAGGGTCCTCTACCGCGGTTGAGGGAGCCCCTGCAGTGCCTCGTCCATCGACCTCTCTTTCTGAGCTGAGGGCAGCAAGCAGAGCAAGCAGCAACGTGACAAAGGCTCGTTCGAAATCAATCACCGATCCCATTGCTCTTCTACGCCCCAAGTCGAAAGCCAAACAACACCCCACAGTCGCACCCTCGCAGGAGCCTACCGTATCCGCCTCCCGTCCCAGGTCACCATCCACGACCCACACGCACACGCGCACCCGAACATTTTCCTTTTCCAAGACCACCTCAAAGCATAGACCAAGCCTCTCCATTGCACGAAAACCCTCGGGCACGGTAGAAATGGACGAGAACGGCGTGATGTTGATCGACGGCGTGGAGTTCGTGAATGTTATTAGCGTTAAGGCGCGCGTTGACTGCGACGAAGAGGACCAGAGGAGAACGAGGCTCAGAGAGCGGGCGGATAGTGGATTGGGCATGGACGTCACACAGAACAACACTGCCGTCGGGACGAGGGCATTGAGGCAGGCCCCTCCAGTACCTGTTCTTGTGCAGGGCCAACGGAAGAAGTACTCTGTGGTGACGACTCTGCCAGAGATACCGGCTATCGACTGAAATCTGCCTTTACTTGTCTGACACGAAGGGTTCGATTCGCCCCCGGAGTACCTCTCGAAGCAGATCATCTTCGAGGGTATTTGGGCCCATACTCAACGAACCTAGCCGTATCAGCAACGGTTGTACTTCCTTGTCTGTAATCTTCCTTTGTTGTGTTGGGCGAGGTGCCGGAAACGAAGACAGCGAAAATCTTGCGGGTCGAGATCATCACGACCTACGAGATAAAATAACAGGGAACCAGGAGACAGGAATGAATAGAGCGTAATACATGATATCATAACCATGTTCTGCTGGTCAAGCTGCACTGCACTGCATTAGATCTATGATCTGAGGATGACTCCAAACAAGAGGTCCATCATCCTATCAAGAAAACGCACGCCCAAATGGTAGCTTGGTACTCAATGTGTTTCTCGTGGAAAGAGAAAGGTTTGAGCGAAGGCCCTGGACACGAGCGCATTATACACGGTACTCGTTCATAGTCGTGGTCACCGCTCGCCCGCAGGTCATATAAGCAAGGTACTCCGTACTGCTGGTCGAACTTCCAAGCATCCAGCAATGCCGCAGTCTCATTTTGAAACTATAAATTCATTCTATTTGATGCAGCTTTCGTCGCTCATGGACTTTCAAAAAAGTGACTGCCTGCTGTTTCTGGAAAATGGTCCGTGTCCGACAACATCCATGGTCGTGACGCTTCAAGATTCTGGTCGTCTCGCATTTTTGTATACATGAAACGTAAGTCACCCACTATGGAGGTGATTTCATGATTGGGTAACCCATATCATCGAACAACCCCTCTTGTCGTTAGTTATACGCGATTCACAATCGGTGATTTCGTCCTCGATATCCCGTTGATATTGAATTCTGAGTCCTTGGAATAGTCGAAGTCAACAAATGGCTCTGAGCGGCTACCCCCTTGTATGGGCTGCACGTTGAACGTGGGAAGTGTTTCAGGGCCAAAAAGAGTTGCCGACGAAACATCTTCATTGTGTTGGTTTGAAGGCATTGGAACGTCGACGTCGACGAAGGCGTCCTCGTCAAGCTGAGGCAAAGCATCGGTAAATTGTATTGGTAAAGAAGGATTTGTCACTGTGCTCAAATTGACGTCAATCGATGGCGTATGCAGTGCAGTTGGGCCTGGCAACATCTGAAGAGGCTCGTTGTTGGATATCGAGGCGACTGTGGCCTGACCGATATTGTAGTCAGTTCCATAAGAGGCGTCCAACCCAGTCCAGCTGAACGAGCTGCCACCCAGTTGATTGCCTGAGAAATCCCACGTGCCACTCACATCATTCGGTATATGCAACGGTGTTGACATGTCGCTGAGGGGATCTGCGAAAACATCTGGATTGTTGGGGGATATTGACATGACGGCTGGCGGTGAATGTACGCGGGAACAATGGGAACTCACGGGCCGATTCGTCCAAGAATGCTGCTGAATAGGATATGCTAGGTAGATAGCATTGGGGTTCAGTGTATCAGAGAAGAATTGCTGAAGTTGATGCTGTGAGACGTCGGGAGTGCTCGAGAGGAAGAATGAAGGTTGGCCGCCCATGCATGACCTGGAAGTGTTCTCCGAGTTGGAAAGCACAGGTGTCAGGGTATGGCCTCCAACATACGCCTGTTCCGCAAGATTCTTAACCTGTTGTTGGGCGTGGTTGATGGAGGTCGCGTTGTTGGGGTGATCTGGACAGTAGAGACAGGAACAGCCGGAGCCACAAGAACAACTCGACATCCATGGTTCAGGTGCCGGTGTCGGAGGATGTAATACTGGCCCAGACGATGATATTGAAGGGCCAGGATGAGGTTGGATGGCAGCGACGTTTTGCCGATGTCGACAACCACCCCTGGGGGAATCGGGTTCCTCCTTTGGTGTCTTCTCGGAGCAGCAAGACGACTTTGGAACATCCTTGGCAGCGTCTTCTCTCTCCTTCATTCGGCGTTTCCGTGCTTCATATTCTTCGTCGTCGATCTCTCTGCCATTGGCATCCGCCCACACCTTTTTCAGTGTCAATTGTGTGCCATCCGCATCCTCCCAGACGGGCTTGGGTGTCGAAGTCGATTCTCTGGTTACGACGGCCGGGTTGTCGAGGCGAACAACGAGGAACATCTCCTGCGTACAAGCACAATCCCTCTCGCACTTGCAGGTCTTTGTGGTGCAGGCGCAGTTCCTAGGACACTGGCAGCCTCTCTTCGTGCCCGCCGAGGGACGACCGGGTTGGTTGGTCTCAGAGATAGGTCTAGTCTTTCCATGGTCGCATTTGTGTACTCGGTGGCCTCGCTTGCAGGATTCGCAGGCATACGTTTTACCATTGATGTGTTGAATCGCGGGTGTCTCACTCTTGTAAGATGCCTTGAACTTTCTGATCTTCCCATCTTCTACCCGGGGAGCGCCTTTGGGGGGAGTGGCTACCCTCGCAGTTGTTACCGAGCTGCCGTGCATTGCTTCGCGCAGTACATATGCAATGGCCCGTGGTATGTGCTGTGGTGTTACAAGGAGTTGTGGTATGGATCCAGCAGCTGCCCGAGCCGTTTAGAAGGGAAAGTTGGACGTAGACTGTGGTGCGATTGGTGCCGGCATCAAGCAAAAGACGATAAAGAAGGGCTTCACTGCGTCAACATCATCAAGAGGCAACGGCGATGAATGTGCGAGTCAATGAACGTGCGACGAGACGAGATTGGCGAGACTGTGTGCGTCCAAAGGACTGAATGAGAGGATGAGGGGTGAGAAAGAGTGACTTTCGGTGCCAATGTGAGAGTGAGACGGTGTGATACTTGAACTGAGAACCTTAAGTGGGCTGGCGAGACAGGAAGCAACGACGCTCGTGGGGGGTGGGCGCCACGAGCTTATGCAGGTCGCTAGGGTCAGCCCACGCCCACGTCCAAGGAGGCCTTGGGTCCCCTAAACCTGAACCAATCACCGGCCGCCATCTCGTGCCCTGATCTTTGTCACTTTTTTGTTTCTCCTCAGCGTCACTGCCTTCAATGCTCGAGAGCAACGATGGTGTCGGACATGACAGACGCCAACAACGAGGGCAAGCAAAGGCCGACGCGTCCGAAGACCCAAAACTCTGCTCCCACATCATGGTGGTCACTACCTCCTGCAATCCGACGCGTCTTTGATCGGTTCCCTCTTGTAACGATATCTGCAAATGACCTTCCGCAGCGGGCACCGCGGCATCGCAACGAGAACGTGCTCTACATCTTCCAGTCTGACGACCCCAAGCTCCGAGATGCTCCCTCCTTCAATCCTTCTTGTCTGAAATGGCAAGCCTACCTCAAGTTTCACGGGATTCCGCTCCGTACTCGTCCGTCGAACAACCATGCTTCCCCTACTGGAGCACTTCCATTCCTTCTACCAGCCCCGAAAGATTCCTCTCGACCATCATCGCCAGTTCCGGCGAGTCGATTGGCAAGATGGGTGGTATCGCAAGGGGGGAAAGAAGAGAGCTTCCATGTGCGACAAGAAGCATATAATGCCTTGATTGACCACACCATCCGCAGTGCCTGGCTCTACTACCTGTATCTCGATCAAGACAATTTCAGAGCTGTTGCATGGCCATTGTATGTGGCGTCTGCGTCATCGTCCTACGCCGTCCGACTCAATCTCGCCAAGCAGCTTCAATCAGCAGCAAGAGAGGAACTGCTCAAGACGAATACCACCATTGACCCGCAAGAGCTCTATGCTCAAGCTGAACAGGCCTTTCAGGCTCTATCCTCACTCCTTGCGGACAACCAATTCTTCTTCGGTCAGACCACGCCTGGTCTGTTTGATGCCAGCCTGTTTGCATACAGCCAGATTGTTCTAGACGATAAACTCAATTTCAGCAACCCAACGTTGAAGCTGGCTTTGCAACGGCATGAAAACTTAGTCCAGCACAGAGATCGACTCATCCGTGGCTTCTTCAATGGCTGAAGAAATCACATACTAACTTTCTTCCGGAAAATGCCTCCAAACCACACGGTCACGCCCACCCATTTCTCTGAACGCTCCCCCAGTGCTGCCACCATGCTCTGGTCAACTTTTCGCTCCTCTAGCGGGCCTATAAGCTCAAATCCGCTGCTCAGGGCGGCAGCCTTGACTTCTTCGGTGGTGTGAGCGTAGCTGGTGGGCCGGATCTTTTCGCCTGTCTTAGGATCGATGAACCCGGCTTGACTGATTTTGCCCATCTCCGAATGCATATTCGTCAGCATTAGAAGCCCACCGGGTTTGAGCATATTTCCTGCAGTTGCGAAGAAGATATCTGCAGGGACATGCTCGATTACCAGCGTTGATACCACTGCATCCGCAGACCTTGCCGACACTGGTAGCGAGGATTCTTGCAGCATATCAAAGACTTCGAGTCGCAGTCTCCCTTCTGCATGAAGCTGATGCAGCCGCTTTTCCGCAACCTCCAGCATACCAGGGCTTACGTCCAGCCCGACTACCGACGACGCTCTCTCGACCTCCAACAATGCCGCTGTATTCCTGCCGGTGCCGCAACCCAAATCCACAAACTTCCAGGGCTGGGGATATGATTCGTCGTTTAGGATGTCAAGCATGCGCGGCAACAGGGTCCTCACTTCAATTGTGTCGAGTGCCTGCAAGAAATTGCCATCGGTGTCGTACACAGCCGACCAGAGGTCGTATGCCTGTGTCGTAGACAGATAGCGGACAGTCGGATCTGTTGATTTTGGGATGATTGTTGTCATCGTGGCAGCCGGCTGGAGCTGATGGTGTGCGCCGTAAATACCTGGATATCCTCGTACAGAAGGAGAACTGGGATAGATGCCTCGCTTCTCAAGGTGTGTAGGAGGAAAGAGCAAGTGGGAGTCGTGCCGTCGACCACCAATTATGGCCACTGGAAGAGAAGCGACAAACAAAACTCGGCGGTGTTTTGGAAGTTATGGAAATCGAAGAAAATTCTTCATGTGACTTTATCGATGTCAACGGTTTAATGGCCGCTTTGCGAGGCTGTCGACTTTCTCCACACTCGCACGTAGACAACCTCGTATCGGAGTGAATGAGTCACACCTACTTCATCCTCGTCCAGACGCGAACTGTGGGTTTCCGGTCGCATAGAGGGCAAGCCCGTGTCTTCACACAGTCCGTAATGGCCAATTCGTATCAATAAACAGCCTCTGTCATTGTCAAGAGCGCATCAAAAACAATCGTGGGATGCACTGAGGCGCCGTCCCACCCCGGACATTGAACGGACTCTTTGCAATTCCAGCTGCCTTGCTTGCTCAACGCTTTGGGTATCTGATCCTACAAAATCTTTCTCGCTGCCTCCGTCATCGTGTCACCGGGGCTTTCACCCTAGACGCCGCTAACACCAAAGACGCCGCCTCCTTCCTTCAGATCCTCGACCAGATCTTGCACGTTGCTTAAATGCTTTCCTAACAGATTCTGTTTCTCCTCCGTGGTTCTGGTCTGACCATCCGCCTTCGAACCCTTGGCTCCACCTCCGCCGGCGCCGGCTTCTGGCCCAATCACGGTTTCTCTCCTCCGATCGAATGCCGCAATGACTTCCTTCCCTCGCCCACCGAGAATAGCGGTGTTGGTTGCAGACGTCGAACTTGACATCTTCGGCGCATTTGTCTCCGGCATGAGGTAGAAGTACAGGAACTCTACAAGTTTCAACTTCACTTCCCGAGATGTGCTTCTTGACTTGAAGAGGGACGTGATTACTAACAGGCCGTCTATGGATTCGAAAGTGCGGGTGTTTTGTGGCTGGTCCAGAAGAGAAGTCACGAGGGCCATGATCGTTGAGGACTGGATGGCGGGACAGTTGGACGGGTCCAGGAGGTCGAGGAATAGCTGCACGACAATTAGATAGAGCTAGAGGTCAAGAACATGTGCAACTCACGTTCATATATATCTCCTGCGAGAAAAGTGCTCGTGAAGGGGGGTGCAGCAGCAACACTCCCTGGATCAGGTCCAGGGTTTGGATGATCAACATATCATTTGTGCCATTGCTTTCTTTTCCCAGCAATCGCTCCAGGCAGGACACTAGCCTCATAGCAATGTTCCATTGAAAGCTCTGCTGAAGTTTGAAGAATTCGCGAAACGCTGGATCTATGGGTAAGTCCGAGAGCTTTTTCGATTGTGGCGAGGGTGTTGTCGATCCGAGCAACAGCATCGACTGTCGCTTGTTGGCTGCATGATTGGTCCTAGAGAGGCATAGTTGCGCGAGTAGCCCTTCCACCTGGCGAAGCCCCTTGCGGATTTTCTGAGGTGAGGTCGACGAGAGGTAGTCAAATGAATGCGAGAGTAGGGTCTCCATTGTGTAGGCTGGTGCGAGCTGTGTTGAAGTGCAGAGCAATATAAATCTGGCGGCGGGAGGAAGTGAGGATCGAAGCCAGTGGTAAACAAAGGATTGGCAGGGTGACGGCGCGGGGATAGCTTCGCTTGACCTGCCAGATCAACCCTAGGCGCTATTGTACCTGCCGCAGTGGTGGCGGGCGGCGTGCATCAGGCGCCTGGGAATCGCCGCCTAGCGCCCAGAATAGAAGATCCAAGTCTCCTCCGTACGCCGATCGTCTTTCGTCATGGACCTCATGTGATGACTCTGTAGATCCGCCTTGTACAATAGTGCGCCTTGTCACGGGCATGGCCTCAGCTCACACGCGGATGCCTGGATCTCGCTCTGCCTCAAGTTGCCTTCATTCCCAAACCCAACGCTGAACTGCCTACCCAGGACCTCCTACAATTTGCCTGTCCCTTTTCCGTGTCAAAACTGGCCCTAAAGCAACCTGAAGCTCCCCTCATTGCATGTCGCATTTTCACATGCCCGCAGCCGAATCCGAATCGACACGAATGTCGACCCTCTCAGCAGAGAATCCGGCGTCTCCCAACGCGATCCCTGTCCGCTACAGCTCCGCCGGCGTCACCAATGGCCTTGCACATCAGCCCTCTAAATCTGTCCTCAAACCTCTCCCGGAGGACTCATGGATCTCGTCCAAGCACCACTCCATGCCCATGATGAATCCCGCCGTCCTATCTGACCACACCAACGCGCTCAAGCGCAGGCACTCGAAGAAGAAGTCGGCGCCAGAGAATCTGATAACTCAGCGGGTGGGAGAATGGTCGCCTCAGAAGGAGAAGATCATCATGGGCCCTTACGACTACCTATTCGCGCACCCAGGCAAGGACATTCGGTCGGGCCTGATCAAAGCCTTCAACGCGTGGCTACATGTTCCACCGAAATCCCTCGACATTATCACTAAAGTGGTGGGCATGCTGCACACATCCTCCCTCCTCATCGATGACGTCCAAGACAACAGCGTGTTGCGGAGAGGCATTCCGGTCGCCCACAACATCTTCGGCACGGCGCAGACAATCAACAGCGCAAATTACGTCTACTTCCTCGCCCTGCAGGAGCTCTTGCATCTGGAGAACAAAGACGAAGCCATGGAGACCTTCACTACGGAGATGCTGAATCTTCACCGTGGGCAAGGAATGGACCTGTACTGGCGTGACACTCTGACTTGCCCGACAGAGGATGATTATCTGGAAATGGTCCAGAATAAGACAGGTGGCTTGTTTCGTCTGGCCATCAAACTGATGCAGGCAGAGTCTCCGGAAAAAGGCCGAATAGATTGTGTACCGCTCGTCAACCTCCTGGGCTTGGTCTTCCAAATATGCGATGACTACTTGAACCTGTCCTCCAGCACATATACGAAGAACAAGGGCCTGTGCGAGGACCTGACCGAGGGCAAATTCTCTTTTCCCATTATTCACTCGATCCGCAGCAATCCCACGAATCTCCAGCTCATCAACATTCTCAAGCAGAAAACCCAGGACGAGGAGGTCAAACGGTATGCTGTGAAATATATGGAGGGAACAGGCAGCTTCGAGTACACGAGAAAGGTCGTCCATGAACTGAGGACGAAGGCCGTCAATCTAATCACGGATATGGACGGTGGGTCAGGCAAGGGGAACGAAGTCAAGTTGATTTTGGACAAAATTGCGGACTCGACGCTGGATGATGGGAATGGGGGCTCATGATGCGACTTCGCACGGGGTTCAGGGAGCCAGGCCAACAGAATGGGTGATGACGTTTTGTACAGATATAGGGAGTACCAGGTGAGTACTCATGGTAATTTGGACCAAGTCATGCTACTGGAGGTGGGATGACAATACAGGCACACAGGTCATATGTCGTAGTCTCAATTTTTGCTGCCGCATGGAATCCACAACGAAGCTGAAGCATTCTCGTGCTGGCGAGATTTCCGCCTAGACATGGCTCTACAAAGCTGGGAGCAAAAAGATCCATGTCGGCAACACAGCCGCCTCAATTTCCTCACCAGTACGACTCCGGAGTAAATACGGTAACTTCACCTTTCTTCACAGTCGTCGAGAATTACGCCTCCGCCAAACTCATGGTAACTCGTAATTGGGAGTCACGTACTCCGTACCGAGTACTCCGTATCGATCTAGCAAAATGTGGGAATCCTCCGGAACCAAACTGATCCGATGAAGTCGCTCATTCCATTGACCGCCAGTCAAATGCAGATTGCGGCATCATCAAGCCGCGCTGAGGGCTGCCTTCGACCTTTGACTCTCTGTTCCGGGGAAAGATAGGAGTTCCTCCCCCGCTCACTCCAGGGCCTGATCCGCACCTCGAGTGGATTGCCCCGTCTCGAACCCGTCCAGGTTCCTCCGCACACGGATCCAAATATGTGGAGAGGGGAGTTGAGCCCCGATCTCCCCGCGAGGGTCGCCATTGATCTCGGCATATGCACAGCACTGCAGAGCGAGAGCTGATCTATTTCATATTACTATCGTTCATTTTCTGTTGCTCTCGATATTTGAATCATCTGGGAAGGGCGAAAGCGCTGTCCGCAGTTCCTTGTCCATCGACTCTTTTTGGTTCGTTCTTGGTATATATATCTGAGGGATTGGTTTCGGGAGGACATACATTGGCGACGTGATCGTCGAACAGCAGGTCCACGGCAATGATACTCCCAGGAGGAAACACCATGGCGTCGCCAATTCACCTCGGGTACCTCCTGCCTCTGGTCATCGTGGTGCTCGTCTCCCTTCCTGTCGTTTCCCTCCTTCGCATTCGCTACCGCCGTGGTCTGCGCGACCTCCCTGGGCCATTCCTCGCCAGTGTTCTTCCCTTTGATCGGATGTTGTCAACATACTCTGGCCACCAGTTCCGACGACATCTTGACTACCATGCGAAGTACGGAAAGCTTGTGCGGGTTGGCCCCAACCATGTCAGTCTCGGAGACTCGGAGCAGATCTCCAATGTCTATAGCATTACGAGTAAATTTGACAAGAGCAACTTCTACACCATGTTCCACGCAAAGTCGCCCGTTGGCCCCATCCCAACCGTCTTCTCCATCGTTGACCCCGTTGGCCACAAAAACCTCAAACGCCCTGTGGGTGCCGCATTCGCGCTATCGTCGCTCCTCGACTTTGAACCACTAGCGGACGATTGTACGCGGATTTTGGAAAGGAAACTGGATGCTTTGCAGGGCAAGGATATTGACTTCGGCACGTGGTTGCATTGGTACGCTTTCGACGTCATTTCCAGCATTACCTTTTCCAACCGCCTTGGTTTCATGGAGAACGAGGAAGATGTCAACGGCATCATCGCTGCGATCGAAGGTCGCCTGTTCTATAACTCCATCATCGGCCAAGTTCCATGGATGCACCAATGGCTGTTGGGCAATAATTTCGTGTCGAGGCTGGCGGATAAGGTCCCGTCAATCAAGAGACTAAATTCTGCGGCGTACATTGTGCAATTCGCGGCCAGGCAGTTGCAGATGAGACAGAATGTCAAGGCCGAGCACGGGCGATCCGACATGCTGGATAAATTCAAGAGAACCAGAGATGGCGAGGAAGTAATGAGCGATAAGGAGTTGTTGGGCCATGCGAGTTCAAACGTGTAAGTCCAATCCCGACGTCGAGAGTAGTTGATGTGTTGATCAAGGCGCAGGTTTGCTGGGTCGGATACAACGGCCATCTCGCTGAGGGCATTGTTCTACCACCTCTGCAAGAACCCTCAGGCGTACCAGAAGTGCGTTGATGAAATCCTCGACTTTGACGCGAGAGGCGAATTGTCCGAGTACGTGACGTACTATGAGGCCCAGCGGATGCCCTATTTCCAGGCGTGTATGCGAGAAGCACTGCGGATGCATCCAGCTGTGGGACAGCTGCTCGAGCGTATCGTGCCGCAAGGCGGCACCACAATCGATGGCGTGTATCTCCCCGCAGGGACCATTGTTGGCATGAACCCATGGGTGGCGGCGAGGGACACAGCCGTCTACGGACACGATGCCGACAGGTTTCGACCAGAGAGATGGATTGAGGCTGATGAGAAAACGTTGAAGTTGATGGATCGAAATTGGCTTGCAGTAAGATGCCATTGACGTTCTATTCTAAACTACCGTATGCTAACAATTGGTCCCGCAGTTTGGCGCCGGTTCAAGAACCTGTCTAGGGAAGAATATCTCGCTGATGGAAATGTCGAAACTGGTGCCGCAATTACTCCGTCGCTATCATGTCAAACTGGCGGACCCAAATGCCGAATGGGAGTTGTTTGACTATTGGTTCGTTAAGCAAGAGGGACTGAGGTGTGTCCTCATGAGGAGAGACAAGCAACAATAGCCAGGTTCGGCAAATCGTTGCGCAAGCTCAATGAATATCAGGGAAACGAGCCTGTGTTTGTCCATCCGTATACTATTGTATCAATCCGAATGTGCCTCAGAATCAGCTTCCTGGCAGCATGGTAGTCTGAGTCGAAGCCGGGAAGAAGGCTCGGTCGCACGTCCGAACAGCGCTGCAAGCCTGGCGCTGATCTCATCTTCTGTACTTCGTATCTTAAAGTGCTCCTCTGATGACTTGCGCGGAATCCCATCAGGGAAAACAGCCGCCCATTGCTCATGCCAGGGCAGAGGCCTGCGAACTTTGGACACGACTAGTGAGAACGTGATAATACTGTCAAGTCTGTCCTTCAACAATCGATTGCGCTTCTGACGTGTTTCCGCATTCAGAATACCTCCAAATTGATCAGGTCGATGGGCATACGCGTGACCGGATATACGGAGCTGGTGGCAGTCCTCAGAATGAGAGCACCAGTTCGCAAAGCGTTGGAGTCGAAGTTGAGCAGCCAAGGGTCCTTCCAGGTCGTCGAGGATGCCTTCCAGATTCGTGTGCAAGAGGTCCTCGATGCACTGTATTCTGCTGTCGTCTGGCTGGGAGCCGAAAGGTGATTGTCTTGTCGCTAAACGCTCAGTTTCGGAGCAGTCTTCCGATAGGTAGTCCGTTTTGCAAGCGTCGGGCATCGCTACAGACAACCCGCGCGCATATCGTATTCTTCTGAACGCCGATAATAGTACATTGAGGTCGATCATTTCGGGCTGACATGGATTGTCAGGTATAGACTTTTGCCATCGGCGGCCTTCCTGCTCGATGAAGGAGATGTGTACGTGTGGCAGGCGTAGGCCCGTGTTGTTGATGGCCGGCTTGATCTCGGACTCGGCCTGGGGTGGGGACGCCGACTTAGGCTGAGGAAGGAGCCATGCAAGCAGTCGTGTGACTTGCAACCAGGCGCAGATTAGTTGTGCTGGCTCTCGATGGTCCGGGGCGAGAATGTCGATTTCGAGCTTTTTGAGTCTCTCGAAGGGAATCTTCTTGCCAACCAGGCAGCTTGGCTGGCGAATGTGGTCAGAATGGACAGGTAGGAAGGATTTGGTGCCGCCAAACAGCGCGACACGGAAGTTCATATCGCTAGGGTCGACGACGATTTTAAAGACATGGAAGTCGTATAGTTCGGGCAGGAGTTCGTGATAGAGTGCCCTGTTGAGGTAGAGCATCGAAATCGACCTTTGTTTGATGGACTCCTGGAAGATCTTGATGCGTAGTTCAACAGGTAGGTCGGCAAGAGTTTTGCCCATGTTGTGCGGTTGTAGACTGGCCAAGGACATTTTCGCGGGAAGGCTGTGTTCTCGAGTTACTTGTCAAAGTTCGATATGAGGATATGTCGACGAGGGAAAGTGTAGAGCCTGGAGAACGGCCTGCTCGGAACATATACAGCTTATACCTGGCCCAATGTATGGGCTTTTTCGCTCCTTCGGAGGACGTGCGTCTGTGTCTGTCTGCCCGGTCACCAACTTTTGGTTAAGGTTTGCAAACGTACGGTTCAGCCGAGTCACGGTCCTGGCTGTCGTATAGCACAACGGCTTTATGACGCTCCGACCCTACTTGACATTGGTCACAGGAGTCGGACCTGTGGTACTGCGCAGTGGGCATCGTCAGGTGGTCGGAACACCAGCAGGACCTGGCTGAGGACCTTTGCCGTCTGAAACAGGATATATATGATTCCGCATCAGTGTTGTTTGCATCCATTGGGTGACTGTCTCCACAGCTCAATGATGTATTTGCCGTCTCGGTCACATGGCAAAAACATGTCTGAAGCACAGGACAAATGACTGCCACCGCGCAAGTCACTCTGTGGTCACAAAGCGAGGCAATTGAGATCGTGTAGAACTCCACGGCATCGAAGAGTGAAGTCGGGTGGACTCGCCATCTTGTCGGCGGCCATGGCTAGTCGTCCCTGGTCGTTTACTACCCAGTAGTGCTATAAGGAGAGTGAACCGGGGCCGTATTGGCACTGAAGGATGAGCTCGAGTGAGCATGGGAAGCGAGAGCATTGTCTCACGACTGTGCGAGGGTGGGTGGGTGGATAACGAAGCTCCGGCGGAGCATCTGCCCGGAAAACGCAGCGCGCAACTGCGGCGCGTTCAGACTGCCAATGACGCGCTTTTGTGTAAATAATTGCTGAACGAAGACAATCGAGTTCCACCAGACATGTCCTGACAAGGTGCATTTCCTCCTTTCAACATGGAGGGTGAGTTGGCGAGCCCTCAATACTTTCCCGACGTTGGGAAATGCCTCTCAGGCGAAAAACTCGTGCTGTAAGATCTCTCATCATACCAATTGGACCAGGGATGCTAACATTGCTTAGTTCTTGGGACGACTTGTTCGAGGCGCTCTTTTCTCATGATCATTCAAGAGCGCAACATGCCTCACGCATACTCTCCGGCGACTATCCCAAGCGCATGTTGTCGTCGAAGTTCCCTTCCTTCCCTCGCCCCAATGCCTCCTCAAAGGCGGCCTTTGACTCCGCAATATCGGCAATCCCAACGACTTCAAATGGACTTTACAACCGTGACGAGTTGAAGGAAGATGCTGCGTGGCTCAGCAAGCAGGTCGACACTAGTGAACAAGAGGCCCTGCGGCTAGTGCTGCTAGAGTGGCAGTATCGCCCGGAGTTTAGGCTTCGGGAAGGATACTCTGGGGCTGAACTGGCATGTCTGAAGGAGGCTCTTGGGTCAGACTATGTGGATCGGTATCTGCAGGCGAAAGGTGGCTCCCAAGCGAGAGATGATGCTGTTTTCCACTCTCAGCAGTCGCGCCGAGCACGGTTACTTCGTTTGCATCTAAGCCAACAGGTGCTTGTTTTGCGCCTGGGGAAGGAGCTCACCGAACTCAACTTCTCTGATGATAGAGACTCAGGAATCTCGCGTCCTTGCGAGACACTGGCGACTGAGGTACGCGCCGGAATGTACGATCTCAAGGAAGACGTGGCCACCGGAATCGATCGCGCGGAAACGCTCCTGCAGAGTTTGGAACCTGGCTCATCGTGGGAGATCGGGGAATCGTACCTGAGTCTTCTCAAAGACGCGAGAGACACCTGCACCCTGCAAATGATCGGATATATCTTGGAAACTCTCCTCTTAGTGGTCAGACGGTCGGATAAAACCCTGTCCTCGGATTCAGTTCGTCAGTGGTTCCGCTTGATATCATCCGTGGGATTTTTCGCTCCCTTCACGTCCGAAATCGAGAGGCAGACACAGGCGATACAGAAGATCCAGTCGACTGCGTCCTTGGTGAGCCTGGCCATTCTCAATGTGGGGCTTACCATTACCACCCTGGTCAATACAGCTTCGTCAGGTCAACTGATTCAGCCTGGGTCAAGGCCAGAGTACTGCTTTGACCTCGAAACCGCTTCTCAAGTTCATGAGCTGCTCTACAGTGCAGCTTCAGTAGGAAACATGCTTGCTGGGCCTGCGATACTTGCGTGGGCAATGATCATCTACAAGGTGCAACAGCTAGCCTCCTTTATCAAGGAGAAGAGAGAGTCACAGCATGTCCAACGGGCCCTTGACGCCGTTTCAACATTTGACGCAGCAACCGGACGCCGAAGCTCTGGCGGCGGCTCCGCCTTCCAAGCGACAATTTTCGAAGATCTCTTGGACACGATCATGATGCACAGCACAAATGATGACCCTTCAAGTTTTCTCCTCGATGCGGCCCTCGGCCAATGCAACCTTGTCGACTACATTGCTCTCTTGAGTTCTTCGATAGGTAGTCTTACGACGCTGCTACCCATCTACAAAGTCCAAGCACTGCAAGACGTCATAAAAATGGCGCAGTCGTTGTTGGGCTATACCCCAGAGTTGATATCGTCACAGCTGGCTTTGCTGGCGATCGACGCTGACAGCCGATCAGAGCAGAAGCTCTGTGATCCCATAATCACGTTTCTTGAGGACGAGGAGTTGCTTCGAGGATTTTACGACACGGCAGCAGCCAGATTCCCTTACGAATGTCTGCCGTTTCTCCAGTTCTCTCGAGCCTTAGCTAGGGTGTCCATTTTTAGTGACGATGGTACTCAGTACGTCGAATACCGGCTCCGAAAGTTGACATCTTTGACTCGCGCGGTTGGGAAGGGCGTCAATTACACCACAACGCGTGAAGACGAAAGTGGCAGCTTTGTGGCTCTCGAAGCCCCAGTCAATTTGCTGGACTTCTCCCAGAACAAGCTTCTCACCTACACCCACCAAGAGACCGAGACCACGTCCATCGTCCCCGCGGAAACAATTGGCGAACTCATTTCAGATCCCGATGCGGGAGGCCCGACTGTGATTAGATGGCAACACGAGTTCTCTGGTCTTGCATACATGGGTCAGTTGCTGGAGCTCCACTACATGGGTCTCCTCGCGGCATCACTTTCTCCGTCCGAAGATCTCGAAGGTGTGGTTTCTGAGATAATCAGTGTTCTGGCAACGCTCTTGTCAACCATATTGAACAACAATCCGCTTCAGCAGACAGCGGCCGAACTCCAGGACCATTGCGCGTCCATTTTGGACGAATTCAGCAGCCATCTTAACCCAGAGGCAGACGTTATCCTGTACATTTTTGACATACTCGAGCAAGAGCTACAGAGATTCCGTCGACGTACAATATCAAGCTTTGATTGTCGGATCATGACCGCCTGTCTTGACTTCATCGTCATCTTGACTGACCTAAGACCGCAATTGATCTGGTCGAACCTCAATCGAACAAGCCTCCTGGGTCATCAGTCGGCCTCATCACCCATTCTCGCCATCGTGTCTGGAGTTGAAGCTCCTCTTCAGGTTTTCGACTTCTTGGAAAAGTGTACAGAGCTGTACCACTCCTTGATCGGATTGGGTCTCAAACTGGCAAACACTAATGCAGCAACCACTAGGCCGGTAACGAAGTCCAAGTTACCTGCTGCGTGGCGTCTTCAGAATCCAATGCTCGTGACTCCGACTGAAGTTATCTACCAAATATTTCAAGGGATCCCAGACTGGTCCTTTCAAAACCCGGAACAGCAGCTTCGCATCAGCACGAGCATCGCCAACTCCTTTTCGGACATCATACAATATGCTTTTGGCGTTGGCGCGTCGTTTGATGAACCCGGCATCGCAGGAGCGCCTTTCGTCGTAGCGGCAACATACCTTGTATCAGCATTTCGAGCATCAGGTTCCCAAGATCTAGGGTCGGATCCAGTCGCACAATCACTGTTCGCAACTAGCACCAGTGGTAAGCCTTTTCTGTTGGGCGCCGAGTCAGTGCTGCCAGACGATGCTCGCTTTGAGCGATATGTCTGCTCACAACTGTCACTTGCAAGGTTGCTTGTGCGCTACAGTCATGTACGAGGATTGCCTTTGTCACCGTTGGAGAAGCACATCTTCGACGCGGTACCAGCAGTAGTGCGAACCCTGCAAGTTGGGTCTTCCGTTCGCACTTCCTGCTTGGGATTGTTGCGGGACATTCTGGTCTACGTGGAGCGCCATCAGCCATCCTCTTTACTCGGTCACCTGGGCTCATCCTCATGCATTGACCTACTTAACTTCCTTCAACATGTTGACGCCAATGCCGTGTCGCCAGAGGAACGCGCAGAACTGTGGAAGCTACTGAGTCAGTTGGTCAAAGACTCTCAACAATGGCTGGCTATGGTGATCTTGACTGGTTCTGCCCCAGATGGCTCAAAAAGAAAGAAATCAGACAAGGAAACCGCGGTTGCTCTTCGCAGCAAGAATTTTCTGCAAATTGCTATGGACGAGTTGAAAAACATCGAGAGACTTCCACGGAATGTTGCAGTAGCAATGCTGGACTTCGTTCTGCAGGCGCAGCAGGATTGGTCATGGGTCACGCAAGATCTATCTTCGTCAAAAGATTTCTTTTCCAAGGTCGTCCAATTCGCCACCAAACCTGGAACTCGAGACGCGGACGGGACCAGTCTCGCCGCCGGCAATCTGATCGCTGCTCGCATCACGGATATTGCCACGACACATCTTCACCATGCCATTATTGCTAGGGACATGGATGCCATCAAGACATACATCCCTCTGATCAACTGGCTCGCATCAAACGCTGTCGAGGTCTCAAGCTATAACTCCTCGTTACACGGAAACATGCGCCGAAACTTTGCCGCCAAGTACAACGGTCTCACAGTGGCCGATATCAAGAGTACGGGCTTGAGCGAGCGAGAGTACGGCCCGAAATTCTATTATGATATCGATTTTGCGAACAAGTTGCTCGACCGGGATTCGTCTTGGCAAGGGGTTGGAGGGAGGCCTAGTAACCAGTCTTTCTCGGCAGAGTTTCATCGTGCCAACACGAACCTCTCAGTCCTCGACTCTGAATTTGCCCTTTTGTCAAGCCTGCAGCGTTTGTGCATCGACCACTGCAAGTTCTTCGTCCAGGACCGCGAAGTACACGGGGCAATGGCGCATATCATTCAACGCTGCCTCGAGGCAAATTCACAGCTCTATCCAACAGAAGCGCTCTTCGAGTCATTATTTCAGAATCGAGCAGACTTGTCAATGGCGCTCTTGCGAGAACTTGTTGCAGCTGGTGCCAAGGGTTCCGACATGGTGGGCTTGTTGGAGCATGCCTGGGCTGCTGTAAGATTCAGAAGCGGAACCTACGAACAAGCGATCATCAACAACGATCTGGCATACTGGCGTTCGATTCTATCAGTTTTGCTTATGACTCTTCAGATCCATGTCTATTTGAAACGAAAATCTCCTGTGGTTTCGGGTGGTTCCATGGCGATCGTCCCTCTCGACCCAGAAACCCCTACATTCCTCGAAATCACAAGCAGTATCGTTGCTGAAGGGTTTAGGTCAGTCGTCGTTGCGCTCCAGGACCAGAAAGAAAACAGACTGAAGACCGACGCTGACGACGAGACTGATCGGGTTGGACTGCGCGATGTCTCAATCCTGTTGACACTTATGCAAGCCATCCTGAGAGTACCAAGTCTCCCCCAGTTTGCTGCAGAGTTGTCCGATCGGCTCTCTTCCTCTGGCATCATCTCGTCATGCATGGTACTCTACTCCTGGTCTCATCTGCTGGGTGAGTCGGAAACAGACAGCCAGCCTCGTTACGCCGACTACTGTGTGCAACTCCTTGCATCTATCTCTTCTTTGCCACTGGTCGCCGAAGAACTTGCCATTGAAGGGGTGCTAAATCGCATCCTGTCAGCAAAGACAACAGACGCCCTTCAACGCGTTCCCGGCGGCGTGTCCCATGCCGATAACAGACGCGACTGTGCTTTCCTTTACCGTGTCTGGGCAACTGGCCTACTACCTCTTTGTCTGAATCTTCTTCACGCCGTTGGCGGCGCCATCGCACCTGAGATCTCAGTCTTTCTCAGCCGGTTCCCTGCTCAGCTCGTCCGTGCCAGTACCAGCTTGATGCCGACACCACAAGCCAAGGCTGCAGGTGCCGATGTTCTAACTTTAGGGGTAGCAAGCGAGGCGGCAACATTGGCTCTTATTTCCTACGGTCTCGCATCGTACCGTGAAGCTGGCGCCTCTGCCGCGGTAGATCCGACGACCATTTTGCCATTGAAAGGCTACGATGAGCACCGGAAGGCCATCGTGGAGGATTTGCGCGACTTGATCGCCATGAAAGAGGATGCAAGACGAAAGATCACGGTGCCCACTGATGAAAAAGAATTGACCTGGCAAAGTGCCAAAGATGGGGATAAGCTCGATGCGAAGATCGTGAAAGAGCTGAAAATGGCTGTCGCGGCATTGAGCCGAGACGAGGATGATGACGAAAAGTAAGAGTGTAGCCATCTTGGATTGCGGATCACGACGTCCAGCGACGCCGATTTTGTACCAAGATGACGAATGAATGAGATTTTCTGAACTCCAGGGGGGCTCGGTCTTGTCCAGCCATCTCTGTGACTCCGGCATGCGGCCCTCATTGGTCGCTGTTGATTATCATTGATCCATCTGGTGTCTTCGCTGTCCAAGAAGGTCGGAGTCGAAGAGTATGCGCCATTGCCCCAAGTGTTCCTTCAGCAGACAGCCTGTCAGCCACATGTCATCAACGAGGGATCGGCCTCCTCGACTGCTGTATTGGCAACAATGGTATCAGTGGCTAACCCCAAGTGCTACAGAGTCATCTTGACTAAATCATCGCTCAGATCGCTCGGGCTGACATTACGACGCATATCACCATGATGCCCCGACTAGTGACGGGGTGGATTCGAACCATCGTGCGACTTGGACTGGACGATGGGCCTGGAGTGGTGATATTCTGCTCCGAGATCTTACCTTGACTAGATTTGACTCACTGGCTGTCCACAGTGAAGAAGAGCAAGTGGACAAACAGCATCAAACAGAATCGCTGCACTGAGAATGCCGGCTGCGCAACGCCAACCTTTGAGTCTGAGCATGATACTGTCCTACATGCGGCTGGCTGTTGCCCCACCGAAATAGATCCCTTGAAACATACAGTGCAACATACAGTAAGCCATGATTGCACCTAGCCACGCCAAAGCCAGACATGACCAAAGTGAGTTTTGAGTTGAGACCAATGCCAACGGGCCACTGCAAGCTACCCAAAGCTTCCGCTACGCAAGGCTACTCACGTCCTGATACTGTCCCGTACATCAAGCAGGGTCCCATGAGCCGCTCACAAACCGTCCCATATCCTCGGTCCAGAAAAAGTTCTGCAGCACGTCCTCTATATCAGCCCAGTCTTCCAAGTCCGGGAACTGCGCCTTGAAAAGCCGGACCAGATCCAGGCCTGGCGAGTGCATATGCCCTCCTCTCGACCTCCATGCATCGATAACGACCATGTACACCCAAATCAAAACTTTCGTCTCCGCCTTCGATGCTGGCATGGGCGATTTTGACAAGGCTTTTGTCGCACTCACTACCGTCAATGTTGAATGCCTCGAAGGGAGACGGAGGTTGCAGAAAGTGGCGGAGCAGTAAAGAATCAGAGCCATCACGACAAGCTTCTCCAGGGTTGGTGCGTCGGGGGGAGCTCCCAGAGAAGGACATGCCTGCATAATATCATGGTAACGCCGCTGTTTGTATCGGAAGACTTCCCTATCTGCTACGACAGGGATATTGTTCTTCTTGTCATTGACCGCCTTCGCCAGGCGCACCAAGACCTCGAGCGTTGGCAGTGTCAGCAATTCCCTTTTCGCAAGATCCTGGAATCCAAGTGGGAGACGGCTCAACAGCTTGCGCGTGTTCTCAGAGAAGGGACGCCTTGGGCATTCGCCTGCTTCGGGGTTTGGCCGTTCATCTGCAAATATTGTCGGACCCTGCCCAGCTGCCCAGCACCAGTATCCCTCCCATTGGAGAATCATGCACTTGTGCAAGCCACTGCTGTCCAGCGCGTCGAGACCTCCTCTGGCATCGACCATCCGACGCAAGTGTTCCTTGTGCAGATTGTGGGCTTCTTTGTCTCCGAGTTGGCGGGCAACCACGGCAAGGTTCATGACCGTGGCGATGGAAACTTCGTCGAGCAGATATTCTCGACTTCCAATCTCATGTCTCAAGTTCGCCAAGGCAGTGCCTAGAAGCATATACAGCCGTTGGGAGGGGGCTCCCCCAGGGTTCAGGAAGAATTCCCACTCGTGTAAGACGTTAGCCAGACCGGCATGGAGAAACAGTGGGTGATGCAGCAGGTCCAGAAAGAAAGTGGTGTATATGTCTGTGACATTGAAGATCTCGTACAGAGCAGCGTGGTTCGGTACATAGTACCGGGTGTAAAAGTCGAGAGCGTCCTGGCAAGGATTCGGAGGGATGATACAAAACGGATCTTTGCCGCATCTACGCAAGTACAGACCAGGGTCGAAGAGAAATTCAACAGGACTCGCTGGTCGCCGCACTTCAGCGTTCGTATCCGGCTCGAAAGGCACGTCTTCACCTGTCCCCTTCGAATTCTTCGTCGGCGAGCTCAATATCACCAAGGAGCGCTTCGTTTTGGATTTGGACTTTGCACGCTCCGGTTGCGTTTCCGCAGCGGGTGCCAGTGGACGAAGTGGACGCTCCTGGCCAGGCGACGTAGAGGCTGGTCGCTTCCGCCGTCTCCGAACACATTTAACAGCAGGGTCGGACTTGCGTCGCAGTTCTAGCGTCCTTAGACCGATGATTCTTGCATGAGCTCGAACTTTCGATATCTGAATCTTTCTGTCTGCTTTCGTCCAGGACAGCCCTTCGACGAAGACGACTTCGCGTGGCTTCATTGCTGTGATTGCTGGGTCGAGGGTGATGGATTTGGAATGTGTTGTGGTTGGAACTTCTCGCTGTGCCGGTCGACCATCTTTATCGTCGAGCACACGATTACACTCTACGATGCTGCTTTTGGTTGGAAAATGCCTGATCGAGACAAGTCATCGACGGCCAGAGCGTTGCGGATCATGGAGAGCGCCGGCTTGCAGTCCCAAGGCTGATACAGGGTGCAATTCATTCGCTGGGACGGGCACAGCCTGCTCGGCCCCTGCATATCCATGACTCGCCAACAGGAATAGCATTGCCTTGCGAACGCCAAGGTCGTTCGACATGTATGTACAATCCCCGACCAGCCCTAGTCTTAATCAGCACTGCCAAACCGAGGTTTCATCCTCGCGCTCGGCATACACTTGGCGCAGCGAAGACGAGGCTGATATTGGAGGGCAGCCCCTGCAGCGCCTGTTCCAGTCTTGAGAGCAGGAATCGCACCTCTTTAGGCGTCCCCTTCTAGAAAATGGCAGACATCTTTCATTGGTGCTTGTGTCCGCGCTGCCCAGGGAGCTTCTTGTCATAGAGCTTACCTGGTGGTTTTATCGCCGCCGTCTGAGGTGAACTGGACACGGCGTGGCTTCTATTGAACGGTGTGCGATTACGCATGACATGCCGTCCACGGTCCGCCTTTCACTCGGTCATTATACACATCTGGTGCCATTATGACAAAGCCGTTGTTATTCATATCTCCGTGCGGCGTACGGAGTCCAGGGATTCTCGTGTTCTCAGCTTCCCCAGTCCTCAGCGCAACAACGA
Organism: Phialophora tarda; assembly: GCA_016109495.1. NCBI lineage: Eukaryota > Fungi > Ascomycota > Eurotiomycetes > Chaetothyriales > Herpotrichiellaceae > Phialophora > Phialophora tarda. Next base: position 41,467 of record JADWPL010000036.1, on the reverse strand, counting down.
CAGCCGACACAGACGGGGTATTCCACCCGACATCGACGTTGGTATGTGGGCCATCTGCCTCATGCAGTATTTGTACTATGGCTTATTATACTACGTTCAGCGCTGTCTGGGCATTTCCCTTGCACGTGGTGATCGTACAACTTGTCTTCTCTTGAACATACCGTTCAGAGCAACTGAGTCCGGCTGCGCGTGGGCACGCAATCGTGCGCATAACGGATATTAGGATATGCATTCCAGCTTACATATCCATTCCAATCTACCACGACCATGACCGCTGCGGAAGAGCAAAGCGTCCCCCTTCCTGGCTACTCTCTCACCATAGTCCGCATGCTGATCGACGTCAACCATTCCGCTGGAGCAGTACTTTTGTCGGTTGTCTCGGTATCAACGACTTCGGCTGGCAGCAGAAATGGCTTTCTGGGCGTTACTGAGACGGGCTGCAAGGCACACTGCAAGCCGGCTACCGTCAGACTGACCCTTGGACAGACCCTCGCTCAAGTCGACATTGCCAGCCGCGGACGGGTAAGATGGCCGTTGTCAGATGCCAACTACAGCGGTTTCCTCACGGTGCACCCCTTTGCGGTACGTCACGTTTGATGTATGCTGCCTGATATCTCAGCTCTGTCCCCAAGATTTCGAGTCATGCACGTGATCTGAGGATGAGATATTGTGACAGCTGGTGCAATGTGGATCTCAGACCATGAGCGCCCGCGGCTTTTCTTCGCACCAGGTTTTCCACCGACGAAGTCTCATTCGGCATCAATAGTCTGTGCGAGTCTGCAGTGAACCATCGGTTTTTGGGAAACATTACCTTCACGCCAACTCGGAAGATGAGATCGCGGGATCAGCGTTGCGTTGGGCTGGTTCGAACATGGTCTAACTCGTGGCTCCTCGAGGGCAGCAAGCAGCAGACATGGAAACTCACGCTTACTGCGAAAAATGGGAGACGAACCATCGCCACTGTGTGAAAGGGGTTCGATAAACTCCAGTCCGACCCCTTGTGGATCCTTCCAACGATTGGCCTGGTATGAACGACTATCAGGGGCCTGGGAGACCGTACCTCGGGTTGTTCATGGCCTCGTACGTGCGTAGGATGATGCGAGGGCATGGTCGTGGAAAGCGTTTCAGCCGATCGCTATGCTTACCGCTTAGCTGTCTTCTTTTCTGCTCAGGGAAGTGCCGAGACAAACCCTGCTGACTTCAACGATCTAGCCCCATGCTCCATCATCAAGGACGAGGTTCACACCTGTCGTTGGCTGCGGACCGGAGCAGACCTTGTCAGTGGTGAAGGTGATGGAGTGCTGAATGGTCTCACCTGTGTCGCCTACATTCAAGCGAGGGATCAGCACCTTGCCGACAAGTGCTCGCACCCGTCCTGTCGCATATGGCGTGGAAATGTGGTCCTGGGTCTCTAGCAGACCCTCCAAACTGCTTTGCAAGAGCCTGGACAGTGGCCTTCAACGACGCCGAATTTCTGTGTCAGCCATTCACCTTCGAGACGGTGTTGATATTGGACAAAATGTCCAAAGCGAGTGCGGGTTGTCATCAGCAAGGGACCAAGTGTGCTGATCTGCATCCTTCCTGCCGCGTCAAGTGCGTATGAGCTCAATCCGGAGTGATTGACGGGCCAGAAGCATTTCAGCCTAGTCGAAGATCCTAGGAATGCAGGCTGGCACTCACGGTTCAATTGGCATCTGCTTGAAGTGGAACCGCGCCAGTGGCCTGTGGTTGCTGGTGTGCGAACCGATTTGGTAGCTTGATGCATGTGATAGGGGAGTCCACCCTCGTCGGGGCCTCGTGGTTCCTACACCAGCGCGGGAGACGAGGTGAAATCCGACCAGATCACGGCTTTCGACGATAGCTTTCACATCGCGCCCGCTCCGGATCCATGCAAAAGGTAAGGCTGAGACAGCTTGGACGGAGAGCGTCGAGGAAGTTATGGATGCACAAGCTTCTCCTAGATAGCTTTTCACGCGCGGACTAATTACTTGCTGTGACCTTGTTCCGACACAGGTCCCAAGCTTGAACATGGTATAATACTCGTCCATTCCATATCTATAACGCCAACCTGTAATCAATCAAAGATTACTTTTAACGCCCAGGTGATGCGTTCAGGCCATCTATACGTCGGAAGTCTAATGACCATTTCTACTGTGCCCTGGCTGAGATGACGCTCCGAATGCAGAGATAAATGCGGCATCGTCGTTTCGCGCTTTACCGCCAAACCACTCATAGCCTGGCTCCCTCTTTTCTCAGCCTTTCCCTCGTAACGTCTCTCAGCTGTCTTCTCAGTATCTTGCCTGACGGATTCTTGGGGATCGTTTCCAAGAACTCAACACCGCCCGCCAGCCTCTTGTAGCGGATCACCTTGCTCTCGACGAACTTCTTGACGTCGTCTTCCGTCAGCTTCCTCCCCTCCGGCCCTACCTGTCTCACTACAAATGCTCGAGGCTTCTCGTCTCCGTCTTCGGTGGGCATGCCTATCACAGCGGCGTCGGCGATTCCGGGATGTTCCAGCAACAGCGCTTCCAGCTCGGCCGGTGCAACTTGATTCCCCTTGACCTTGATCAATTCCTTCATACGGTCGACGATGAAGAACTTTCCATCATCGTCCACGTACGCGATGTCGCCGGTCTTCAGCCACCCGTCCGACGTCAGGGTCTCCTGCGTAGCCTTCGGGTTGCCCCAGTAGCCCTTCATGACGTTCGGTCCACGAACCCATAGTTCACCCCGAGCAGCGGGGCCGCGCTCCGTGATCTCCGAGAGGCCATCTTCCGTCATGATCTTCGCTTCACAGTTGGCATTGGGCTCGCCGACGGCCTGGGTCAGAGAGGTCTCATTAGGGTCCCACCCCAGAAGTGAACAAGTACACCTGTTGATCGGAAGTTAGTCCTGCAGAGTGGTACAGACGAGATTCGGGGTTCGCTCTTACTCGGTCATTCCCCAGCCTTGCTTAAAGTTCAGTCTGCTCCCTAACCGTCGTTCAACCTGCTCGGAGACGTCCCGGCCTAACGGTGCTGCTCCGCATCCTACATGTTCGACCGAGCTCAGGTCGTAGTTCTCCACTGCCGGATGCTTTGCTAGCAGGACGGCTATCGGTGGCACAAGCGTGTAGTCTGTAATACGGAACTTCTGCGTGTATTCCAGGAAGAGGACAAAGTCAAACTTCGGCATGACGTAGACCGGGATCTCGCGGTTGAAGGCTTGTGCGATATAGAATGTCTGGCCGTAGGCATGGTAAAGGGGTAGGAAACACAGCCACGACGCCCGGGCCGTGCGTTCCTCGTGGTTTGGGAGGAGTTTGCCCATTTCCTGAACCTGGATGATGTTGGAAATGTAGTTCTTGTGAGTGATCTCCACTCCCTTGGGGACTCCAGTGGTGCCGCTGGAGTAATTCAACGCCAACGTGGTGTCACACTCCTTGGGGCCAGTGAGATCGTCCCATCGAAAGCCCTTGGCGTCCTCGGCCGGGGCGACCAGGTCCGCCCAGTATCTGCAGCCCTTCTGCCCTCGAGTCTCGCCATCGTATATCTTGGCGTTGTACACGAAGACTCGTTCCGCAGGGTCGAGACCAGCCAACCGGGCAGCTTCGATTCCTGTGTCGAGAGATCCGTCGGAACATAGCAGATACGTCGCGCCACTGTCCTTCAACTGATGGGCCAACTCCCGTGCGACGAAAGTCGGGTTGGCGCCCGTGAAGATCCCACCCGCACAGAGAACGCCCATAAAGACCACGGGAACGAAGAGATCATTGCCGCTGAATAGCAGGATTCGATCTCCCTTCTTGAAATGCTTGGACTGCTGAAGACCGAGAGCAAACCGCTGAGCCCATAACCGGAACTGGTCTCGCGTGAGATAGTGCGTGTCCGGTCTCGCCGCCTCTGAAAACGCACGTTTGGAGCCAAGCGGCGCCTCGGGAGACTGGAATAGGAACGTCTGGAGCGAGCAGTCCGGTACAGGAACGGTCCAGCGTGACTTGTATGGCATAGCGACGGAGATCGGAGAAGTTTACCAGGGATGATCTATGGCGACGATGAGGACGATGAATGAAACCGAGGCGGGAACCGACAACCCCCAGCAGCGACCAAGATGACGCGAATTAGACGGCGTGCGATCACAAGGCGAGAAAAGACAGACCCAGCGACGTGAGACAACTCCAGATTCGACCCCCGAGTATTATAATTACCTGGCTATATCCAGCATGTTGCCGTTACCGAGTGGGATGGCACTGCGGATTCCACGAACTGCACCACCATTCATCCAATCTGCCGAGGCTCAGCTGGAAGCAGGACCCTCCCACACAAGATGACCAACAAGACTTGAGGGAGGCTCCCGTCTAGGCGATGCAGCTTGTCCCAGCGAGTCAGGTGGTCTGAATTAGATCCCCGCTAAGGACATAATGAGGGGCTCCGCGAAGTTACCGAGGCTGGCTAGGAAGCAAGCATTGCGACGACGGGATTGACTAGTAGCTGCACAGTCGGAAAGGGAGGGCACTTAGACTTACGGTATAATTTTTTGTGTAATTACACGACCGAGAGGAGTCGTTCCAAGTGTGAAATCTGAACGCCGCCACGCCAGACGCCGTCATTGATAAAGCCGTCATTGCCCCTAATTCGTAATGTTACAGGCTCTCAATTGCAACCTCGACACTCAAGTCTCGTACGTTGCGCCAGGAGCGAGTCCATGTTTCTCATACAGCTCCTCTGGCCTCCTTCCCAACCGCCCGGCGCTGCTCCTCAATTTGCCACTCCTAGCATCAATCAGAGGCGAGATATACTGGTCCTCGACTGTCCCACCGACCATCTTGTCGCCCTTTCTTAGATAGCTGGTCGCGCCTAGTAAGGTGGGCTGGAAGTTGACGTAGATGGCCTCCCAGTGCTTCGGGCTCACCTCCCAGACCTCGTGGTTGATGCCAATATGGTCGTTCTCCTTGAGGGTCCGATTCCACCAATCCCACGCTTCCTTGTGCAAGTCGCCGTACGTAAATTTATGGATGTCTTCGGTCGACCTCCAGTAACTGAGAAACAATGTCTCGGTTGCCCCGTTCTTGTCCTGGTTGGTCCACGAGGAGCCTCCATAGAATCCAGCGTTGGTGTTGTCCTTCTCCAGGATCTTGATCATTCCACTCAGATAATCGCCGAGCGCCTTGACGTTGGGGGCGAGTATTCCCAACGGATGGTTGATTTTGGCACCTAACAGGAAGACGACGACTTGCTCCTGCGATGCTTCCTCGTGGAATGCTCCGTCCTCATCTGGAACTTGTGGTGACGTGCGGTGCAAGATGGCATCATCCAGGTAATAGTTTCTTTTCCACCCGAACGTAATGGCCAGAGTCTCCGCAAGACGTGCGCCGAGGATCAGGAGCGACGGAAGAACAGCGTAGAATCGAGGTATGATGAAAACAACGAGTGACTGCAAGAATGCCCCTAGAAGAATCCAAGTCGACAGGGAGAAGTTTTCCCGAAGAGCCTGTGGGACAGTCAGTGCCTGAAATGTGAACCAGGAGTTAAGGGGCGAATTACATAGACAAGTCTTCGGTTCGCCCTGGGCCAATTGGTTTGCGCTCGTGGCGGCTTTGCGGATGGAGCAAGGAGCGACGTGAAAGCCATTGAATTAGTATTGTGAGTGTTGCTAGATGATTTTGGTTACGTGTGTTTTGATCTGAATTCACTAGGTGCGTTGGGGTTTGTTGTGACAGGACGGGGAATACCGACACATTCTCAAGAGTGCAGAAGAACATGCCCGACTTTATATCAAGCAAGGCCAAACACACTCTCTTACCGATTGCATCATGCGTACTTCATCTTGCGGACGCAAAGGCTCTCAGTCGGTATGATTAGCGTACACCAGCCGGGAATTGATGAAGCTCCAGGGTTGCAACTTGTAAGCACCTAGGCGCAGTAATTGTAAACTCAGCGATTGGTTGAGCCTGCCCAAGAGAGGACATCAACCAAAGGGCCACGGCTCTTGTTAATCTGCGTGGATCGCTGCAAGTCGGATCGCAAGCTGCAACCCTCTAAGATCGCAGTCATTCTGACAGGGCTCGAAGCGTGGCAGGTAAGAATTCAAGACTTAAGGCCGTAAGAATCAAAAGAGCAAGTATACTAGGCCCCGACGGCTCAAATTCTGCAGAAGAACTTGCGGGGGTTGGCTGACATATCCTAAGGACGTAAGGACATTCGCGGTCGGTGCCGCAGCCACTCAGCGGCACCTACGGGGTACTACCTCATGTTCGGCCGTACCATCGGTCAATGGATTCTCAGCAGAACAGCCCGCCATTCAGTGAAAGGTCGTTCGCCCCTTCCGAAATAATGTGTCTTGCGTCTCTAGGCATCGGCTTGGAATGCACCGAATCCGTACTGTGGCATGTACTAGCAACGTCTACGCGACGTTAAAAGAAACGCGGAACAAAGTAAGGAGAGTAGTAGCTCTGGGCTAATACGTCGAATCGTGAGATACAATTGAGCAGGTCGCATTTCGAAGGGAGGGAGTAGCCAGTCGACGAAATGAACCAGTGTCTCTGGTACGCTCTGGCGAGAGGTAAGTCATCAGCCGTCCTTCGCGGTGGTAAAATAATCTTGCGATGCAACTCGGAAAGCACATCCGGAAGTGTGGGCATCTGAAACAAGTCAAATCCTGATTGTGCATGCATATGTTCGGGAACGGATGTTGGCGAACGAGTACTTGGTTCCGAGGGGAGATGCGTCCTCGCTCTTCGTCTCTCTTGTGCCCGGTTCTATCACTACTCCGTGGTTGTCTCTGGTTTCTATCTCGTCAGTTCAGTAATGCGTCGCTTCAGTCTCCAATAACCTATGCAGTAATGCAAGCAATGCTAGGGACCATGATCCTTTCATAACCATTCGGACTGGCCACCCCTCATGATGTTGAGGACTTCGACCTTTTCGCAGGTGGGAGCCCCAGCCCGTTTGAGTTGCGGAAGAATAGCACACCGGCGTCGTCACCAGTCGCTCCCTCCAACGGTTCGACCCAGCCGCACCATCTCATGGATTTCCACAAACTCTTGACAAAGCCAATCGAGCCATCCTTGACATCACTGCGATAGTGACGACCCATGACCTTCTTGATCGCCTCACTCGCCTCATCTGCGTGGTAGAACGGGATGGTGCTGACATAGTGGTGCAGGACATGGGTCTCGATGATCCCGTGCAGCAATTGACGGCCGATGAAGCCGAATTCCCTGTCGATCGTGGCCGCCGCCCCACGAGTATACGTCCACGCCTGAGGAGTGTAGTGGGGCAGAGATGGATCGGTGTGCTGCAAATAAGTGATTGCAACTATTCACTTGTCAGCAAAAGAGATCAGAAACACATCTCGAGGCCGTCAAGAACTTACCCAACCAGTGGTTGACCCAAAGATATGGAGCGAAATACCACAGGCACAAGTTGGCGAAGCCATGATTCTTACCGACCCAATACAGGATGCTGCCTGTGACAAGGAGACCGAGGTCACTCAGAGCGATCAGCTTGGCATCCTTTGCCTCGTACAGAGGACTGCGGGGGTCGAAATGGTTGACACCGCCTCCGAAGCCATTGTGCCTGCCAATTCCACGACCCTCGCGTTGTACCTCGTGCTTGTTGTGGCCGGTGACATTGGTGAAGAGGTACATTGGCCAGCCAAAGAGTTGCTGACTGATGAGATGGACTGCTGTGGCGAGGGGGGTCTCCTCAGTCAGCTCATCCAGCTGATGAAGCAGGTAGCTTCTGCGAGAGCAAAATTGTTCCTTCGTCTTCGGGACGAATACCATGTCTCGCTCCATGTGGCCAGTGGCCTTGTGGTGCTTGCCATGAGAAATCTTCCAGGAGAAATACGGTACCAAAAGCGAGGTGTGGCAGAGGAAGCCGACAGTATCATTCAGGACTTTGCTGGGTGAGAAGGACTGGTGACCGCACTCATGAGCCAACACCCAGAGACCCGTGCCGAAAAGACCCTGCACAAAGGTGTAGAAAAACCAAAGACCAGCTCTGAGAGGAGCAGATGGGACATTCTCTGGTGTCAGAAAGCGATTGAAGAGGTAGAAGGTGACGGCCAGGGAGACCACGTCCCTAGCGACATAGTAGAGACCAGTGGCAGCAGATCGCTCGAAGCAGTGCCTGGGGATGGCCTTGTGGATATCGCCAATGGTATAATCTGGGACCTCGAAAGGATTGCCATATGTGTCAACCAGCTGCTTCTCTTCATATGCCTGTTTCGGAGAGACGTCTTCAGATGCGAGGGAGGACAGTGACGTGGAGGATGGAGAGGATCTCGGACTATCGAGGGGAGAGATGTTGGCGGACGAGGCGGGTGTCGACTCGGTGGTAGCCATTCGACGAAGCGCTGCCTCGGCAGGCAAAGCGGTGGTAGTCATGGTCTACTCGGCGGTAGAGGAGAGGCTGATATGTGCTTGAGTGGTTGAGTCGTAGGGGGAGTGGGAGGAAGTCGAAGTGTGGTCTCCAAAGAGTGTCCTGCGGGCTGAAGCTTGAGACTGCCGCTGGGCCAGATCAAGAAGAGGAAGAGGGTTTCTCAGCTCGAGGAAGATAAATGATATTGCATGGCCACGGGGCTTTTAGGGCAGAGAAGTCGACTGTGAGCAATCGGGCGCTGTTTTCCTATCGTAGAAATGAACGGCCAGCAAGTGGTGCAAAGGCCAGGGCGGTGGAGAGAGTGTGGGCTGTCGGCAAGTGATTTTTTTGGCAGGGGGTGAAAACCGCATGTTCTCAACAAACTTGAGGTCCCTCCAAGCTAGCGCGGCAGGGGTAAAACTCAGCTAAAACCAGGGCCCGGCCAAAGAGCTGCACGCACCTGCCTAGGCGGTGAGGGACGATTTTGCAGCCGGAGCATCTAGGCCGAGGATCGCCCAGAGATGGAGAATGCAAAACTAGGGTACAAACACGTTAGATCGGCACGACTCAGTATCGGAAATCGGCACACTACGAATGAGTACACAGTGAGTGTGCTGGGTAAGGATTCCAATAGGTTGTGTCGAGCTTTCCTTTCACTCAATGATTATTGGCGGTTACTATACTGAGTATACCCATGAATTAATCCACGAATAAAATGCGAAAACGGATTCGAGATTTGTCAATGCAAGCCTGCAGAGCTGTGTTAGGATCGTGTAACAACTCCTACAGTACCTCGTACTGCCAAAGCCACTCTGTTTGGGGGGTAGTGCACTCGCAGGGCGAGCGATCAGCAGACATTCCAAGGACTCTTGTACGGAGTACCTCGTAGCTGAAACTCCCCGCGGCACCACAGCGAGAGCGACCTTGGGTCCACTAGCTTTTTCGTTGCCCCGTTCTGATCGTGACTTTTCCCAAGCCGTGGCCGCACCATCCACTATGGGTCTGCCAGACTACTCCAGCATCAGACACGTCCAGTCCGGAGGAAGCGGTATGATGTGCATCAGCCACAGTCAGCTGGGGAAGCTGAAAGAACCGGTAATGCTTGCCCTTTCGAGCACATGCTCACTGGCGACCAGGTGATTGCTGACAACCAAAGAGATCCAAAGCCAGATTGCATGTGCAAGAAGTGCAAGCTTCACGTGCTATTGGGGACGACCCTCTCAGCGTCTTTCGTGCTCGGTGAAATGGAGAAGACCAAGGGATGAAGGACGGAGTTAATCGAGCTGAAGCTTGGGTCCCATCCCACTCAGCCAGGTGGTCACGTACTGGGTAGAGCGAGAGACTCGGCTTGTTGTCCTGTGGTGCCTGTGTTATGCAGGGCGAAATCGGAGCTCCACGAAAACGATTTTGTTGGGGAGCTGAGACTCGAGGCTAACCTTCCTCGACCTTTTGCTGATGCTCGAAGGGCCCCGGCGTGGCAGTCTCGGCGATGGCGTCACCCCACATTAGGGACAGCGCCAAGCTAATTGCGGTTGGGCAGTCGGTTCGTGCCGCCGAAAGGATCCTGGCGGAGCCCTCCAAGTGGTTCGAGAACCGCAGCTCAAGGTTTCTGGAACCGCCGATAGCGAGGCCGTGCCTGGCGCTTTGTGTCACTGTACATCCTCAGCGATCTTGAATGCGATGCGGCTCAAAATCTTCTGGCTAGATTTTGGGCTCCAGGATGCCGCCGTGGCGATCGAGAGCAGATTTGGCAGCTCAATATCCGCCACTCAGCCGACGCCTCCACGGCTCTCACTTGCCACTAATCTCCCTAAACCATCATCTGGGATTGCTCCGAACACATCCACGGTAGTGCTCCGCAAATCTGGGGTAACCAGGACACTCCGGCCGTGTGTCGGGTTTTGCAAATCGCTCATCACGTCTACCCATTCGTCTTTGCCACTGTTCGCGGCTCGCCGGCGACATCGTAAAGTGACTGTAGGGATCAGGAGGTGTCCGATGTGCTGCGGAAACATGACAAGCGGCATGCGGGTAGGTTGTTGGGTCAGCCGCACATTGCCTTTGCGTCTTCCACCAACCAACCAGGAATCAGAGGGGGCGACAAGCTCAAATGATCCGTCCAGTTCGAAGTCTACCCTGTCCTCAACTGTTATAACGAGCTCAGCCATGATCGGCTGGCCAACCGCAGCGGTCGAGTTTGTTGTCGATAAATTGAGGTCCAAGGACGCCAGAACCAAGATTGGCCTCTGTGGAACGTCAACAAACAATTTGAGTTGTCGCTGAGGTACCTTTGACGCCAAGAACTTGATACGCGGCGTTCGAGAATGCCAGTCTCGGAGCCAATTTTCGATGTTGGCTCTGGTATCTCTGTCAAATGCGCACAAGACCGATGGCCATTCCATGTCCTCCATCTTCCATACCTCAAACTCCTGCAACAACCCGGCTACCTCGACATCCTGCTCCGTCCACGTAGATCGAACTCGCTCCACCAAATGCGACGCCAAGAGTCTGGCTGCAAAAGCGTGATCTGATCGAAGAAGCTCTTGGGTGAAGTGGGTCTCGAGAATGGAGAAAATCACGCCGTCGAGAGATTGAAAATCAACGACGAATGTCATTCTGCCAGCAGTCCCTCTGGCGTTTTTGCGCTTTGGGATTAGTCGTACAGTCCAGTTGGCGGGATGTTTCGGAAACACCACAAATGGCTCATCAAAGCTGCCTCCGGTCTCCAGGCGATAGAAATCATTTCCCTCCAGCTTGCAGCCAATGAGACGCAAAGGCACCATTGTCGAAGGGCTTATGGTAAATTTGGAGTACGTGAAGTCTCTGCGGAAAACATCTTGCACATTAACCGTGACAGGCAGAATGACCTTGACAGAGAGCGTGTCATGGAATGTGAACGTCCCTTCGTCGGTCTCATAGTTGGCTTCGATGCGCAGTGTCGCAGCTGGCTCAGACGCCACTTCCATGCTGTAGGGTATTTCCACGTCCGTAACTGATTCTGGGCCTAGATCATTCATGATTATCAGCAACGCATCGCCCTCCCGCGCTGTTGACAGACAGACAGACTTCCGTCGCTCGTCTACTAGCTTCGAATCATGAATGTTGAGTCTCAACCCGGCTGTGGCTGTCCGCAGGCGGAGTTTGCACTGCTTGACGTTGTTGTAACCCGGCCTGACTTGAAGCAACAGTCGCCGTGCCTCAGCAAGATGTATGATCGGAAAAGGATACATTTTGACGCCGAAACTTCGGTAGCTGGGATAGACCAGGAGCGGCACCACAGCTGAGAGAGGGCTGGAACTTTCCTCAGACCGGGCCGACTCATCATCCTGCCCTGACTTGAACCGGTGCAATAGCCTCAGATTGCCAATGGACAGTTCAACATCATCAGGAAGATACCAGCCTTGAGTGGTGACAGGAGTTTCAAGAGTTACAGTCGTGCTTGCAGCAGTGATAGCCACCTCCTCACTCAAGGTAAGCACAATAAACCGCGGTTCGTTGCCATCCTTGGTGACCAATCGCAATTTGATTTCCTTGATAGGAGGAGTGCATATGCCAGGCAAACAGCTTATTTCAATTGAAGCAGAGAAACCATCTTTGCGCTCTGACGAAGAAATAGTCCTTGAAACATTAGCGATACGAAACAATGATGCCGCTGGAAGTGTGGTGGCCGGGATCGTCGGCAAGGCCCGAAATAATTCATCGATGTAATATTGGTTCAAAGCTGACGATGGCTTCGTTGACACCTTGCTGTGTGTTTGGCTTGTGGAGTGCAGACATGATATCAGACACCTTGCGTACTCGCTCGGTCTTTCCAGGTTGCGCAGACAATCGGCGTAGATACGCAGTAGATAGCCTTCCGACACCCTGTAGGAGAATCGGGGCAGTGGACCAATGATGCTGTGAAGGTACCGAGCTGCGATAACGTAATTCCCTTGCGAGTATTCCATGCCAACCAAGTCGGTTAATATCTGCTGCGATGTAGCCTTATTGCCTGTCCCAGAAAGGGTCCGGTAAGAGAAAATACATAGAATGAGATAGAGGTTTGCGAAAGACTGTTTGGAGGACCCTGCAGCTTTCAGCGTGGTCGAATCCAACCCTGCCAGAACCTCAGTGGGTGAAAGCTGACCGTCCATTTCCTCGAGATTGGGCTCGCCATTGGGGACGCAGCTCGTGCCGTGATCGTCAAGGTTCGAGGCCAGTTGTGTCATGTTCACGACCCATGGTTTCGTCGCCTCAAGATTCTCCAGTAAGTGTCTAGCCATCAGCACAAGCTTTGCAATCCACAAAGCAAGGCGTCGAAAGCCAGGATGTGCCTTGGTGGATTGTCTGTAGCTTGTGCCATTGGGCATAATCGAGTTTCTCTTGGCACGCTCCTGAGAACGCTCGCGCGAAGGGGAACGCTCCGGACCAAGAGACATACGCGAGGAGCTCGCGGCGAACTCAGGAACGTGCCGCCCGAGGTCAGAGTCTGCATTCTGAGAGAGCTCGACAGCGTCCAGAGAAAGAGCTTGAGTATCATGTTCATCGTCAAGACCGAGTGCTGGCATAACCTGCGTCAGGATTTGCATAGCAGCGCGCCACTGCCAAGTGCAGACGATATTGCCAGTAACTGTACGCTGATTGTGCAATTCCTCTTCACTCAATCCCTCTTGCCCGCCCCAGGCATGGTAGAGCTCAAAGCGAAGGGTCCGCCCAGCCAGACTGATAAACTGGGTAGCTCGTTCCACCAAATCAGCGAGTATGACCGGATCGACGCCAGCTTTACTCGATTGAGGACTTTTCGTCGACCCTGCGTGTGCTTGCCTGTTTAGGATTTCGACCTCTCGTGTGAAAAGATATATACGGAGGTCAAGGGCCGACACTTCGTTCGACAGTATGAGCTTCCTGTAGTTTTTCTTGTCGGCATCAAACGGGAACTGATCGCGATCCGCATTGAGAATATGCTTTATGTCAAAGTGTAAATCCTGAGACATAGATTGGGCAGCATGTGTCTCTGAGTCCAGAGCCGTGCGTAGAAGAGCTTTGGATTCTCTCGAGAAAGTCAACAGCGCTCCACTGTCATCATTATAATCATCTCGGGCTTGTTCCTTGACGAGCGCGTCAAGCCCCAAGGAGAGCTCATCATACACTCCAAGGGCATCCTCTAGTAAGCCAAGATTCTCGAAGCCTCTGGCGAGACCCTCCTTCAGAACGAAAAACGTGCAGAAATTCCAGCCGGGCAGGTGTCTTTGGCTGTCCCGTTCGCGGATGTCGGACTCGTATTGCGCAACACGAGCGTCGAAGGAACGCAGGATGCACGATTTGAGACTGTCCACCAGGTCTTGCCATTGCTCTTCCAGTTCCGAGGGCGTGAGCGCCGTGGACTTGTCGCCCGGTTCGAGGAGTCGGACCTGGGCAACACGATTTATGGCAGACTTAGAACTGCTGACGTCGGCCCTCAATTTGTCGAAGATGGTCGAGGAGCCCTTGCCCGGCCATTTGGACTTGCTGTTGACGCTGTCCGTGCTCTCAGACGCTTCCAATGAGATGTGCTTCAAGGACTTGGCTTGACTGGCTGCCGGGGTATTTGGCAGCACCACATGCAGAATTAGCCATTCAGATGCATCGTGATCTTCCTGGCTCTTGCTCGAAGACTTGCTGTCACCCAAAGGCGTTTGTGATTTAACCCATTGACGGACCTCTTTCCTGACCTTCTCCTTGTACGTCTCTTTGTCATCACATCGTACCAAAAGAAGCTTGACGTAGGGCGTTTCGCGCAGACCAGGAATCTGATGCCTGCGGATAGTTGACTGCGCGCCTGCTGACTTGTCCTCTCGGGTCAAGGAAATGTTCAAATTCGCGATGGATCGCAGTGGTCGATTCGGGGCTTTCCAATGAAGATTCCGCAGAGGGCTCCTGGCAGAGAGGCGAGGCTCAAGGCGGTCAAATAGGTCATTTGGATCGGTGCATTGAATGATTACCTTGGAGTTGGTAGTGGCAGATGTATCCGTTTCGTCCATGATATGTGGAAAGGGATGGACTGCGCAGGCGTGACTGACCTAGACGTACTCATTGTGGCAGAACGTCTAAGGGAGCAATTGTGCCGTGTGTCGAGGCAGGGACTTCATACTATAGCAGTAACCACGATGGCCCGGGCAATTCAAAGCGATATGAAGGCGACTACCGCAGTGAGCCATAGGATAGTGCAGTACTAGTACGAATGCTCCACAGAAGCCCCGATTGAAGTTAGGGAGGAGCATATTGACTTGGCTGGGCACGGCCTGGGGTGCCTTGCGGCCACACGCAACTTTTCCGACCAAGCGGCTTTCTATTCAAACTCAGGTCGAGGCTAATTTGTGGCCTCGAAGATTGTCTCAGTGCCAGCTGAAAAGTGAGCCGATGTGAGTCGTATCTATGTGTGAGTCAGTGCTTCATGGTTTGTTGCCTATTTCGAATGGTTATAAGTCCCGCTCCCTTTTGCTTCTTCTGCTTGTCATGCTCCCCAATTGCTCGGCTTGGAGTTCGCTTGCCTTGCTCCTAGTACTTCGAACTATCAGTCCCCTCTCCGGTGCTCATTGATCACTGGTACTCCGTCCTCCCTATCCGACGCCACCAGAACAGCCATGGCATCCTCCGCTCTTCCAGAGACTCTCCGATCGGTCACCTCGACCAAGATCCTGGAGCTCAAGAAGCAGCGTGACCAGTACGAGGCCTCCAAGAAGCATATCATCCGTGAAGTCAAGCCATGCACCAACGATCTTGAGCGAACTCGAAAGCTACTGGAGGGGTCTTGTCGTCAAGTCGGGCTTCGTGTCGTCAGGGATGATTCGTCCGACGAGGACGCTGATTCAACGCCTTCTTCCGACGTGGCAAGAGCCCGCCGAAACCAACAGCTATTCCTCCGACAAGCTGCCAAGGATCCTGCCTTCTCTTCAGACCTCGTCGCTCAGATCCACGATGACTTGGTGGAGCACCTCAACCTGAAAAGTGTACAGCACGAGCATGCGCAGTTCTTCTCTGAGCTTGTCACAGAGTGGCTCTCCGACTCCAAGAATGCAGAAACAGGTCAGTCTAGAGAAGGATTGGTGGATGATTCCTCATTTGAAAGCGTGGGTCGCAAGGAAATGCACGAGCAACGGGCGCAATGGGAGTCTATCGTCTTCTCGGAGTCAGAAGACGACGAGGCCGCCATTCGCGACTACCTGGTCCGGCTTTTCAAGGCACCTGGGACAGCTCAGAAGCACTTTGAGGACATAGAGACTTCTACCAAGGACTTCTGCACCAGTCTACGCTCCACCGACGAGCTCTTCGACACGGATACTCTCAAGACAACAATCAAGGGGCTCCTCCAGACCGACCTTCTGTCACAGGAGAAAGCTTCCATCCTCAGATCCTTCCAAAATAACTCTGACGTCCTACAGGAGGTGGCCGATGTTCTGAACATGAGATTCGCCTCCCTTGAGACTTGGACATGGTCCACAATAAACGGCGCTATCTCCGTGGAACAGCGGCGGCAACTCAATGGGAAGTATCGGGTTTTCATGGATGAAGACATCCTTGACGGACTGCTACTCCACGCAATCGGTATGAAATGGGCTGTTCACTTCCGGTCCTGCCTCACACGGTTCTTCGAGTCTCCGGCTTGGCGAAGTGCAGGAAGCGGTGTTCCTCAGACCGACAAAGATCGCCGACGATGGTTTCTAGGGGAGGAGTCCGGTCCAAGCTGCACAGTGGAGGCGAGACGAAGAGAGCTCTATGCGCAGGACTACTTCATGTCGCAACTGCCGATCACTGAATCAGAAGGCACACGTGGATACGACAGCGACGAAAACTCAACTTCCACCAGAAAGAGTCCGGTGGAGACGAAGCAAGGCCTCTTGCATCTTCTAATCACCGAAGCTCTTGTTGCACAGCACCTTCGGCCTAGAGTTCCTCACGCGGTCATCCGATCCGACTTTGAATGGTTCGGGCCGTCCTTGTCTCACAATACCATTTTTGCCGTACTGGAGTTCTTTGGTGTCGACGTCACCTGGCTGAGCTTCTTCCGAGAATTTCTCCAGGCACCACTGCGATTTGTTCAGGATGGTCCAAAGGGGGAATACCGGGTGCGGCAACGAGGTGTGCCGATGTCGCACGCTCTCAGTGATGTCTTCGGGGAGCTAACACTCTTCGTCATGGACTTTGCTGTCAACAGCGCCACCCAGAGCTATCTCTATCGCCTCCACGATGACTTTTGGTTCTGGGGAACGGAAGACTTGTGCGCACGTGGGTGGGAAGCAATGACAACTTTCGCCTCTGTCATGGGCATAAAGTTCAATCAGGAGAAGACCGGCAGCATTGTGATCGACCACGGTATAACCTCGCAGATCAACGATCCTGCTACTGATATTTCTGTTGACGAAGATGGTGAGTCGGCCCAATCCAGGCGCGCCGGCTTGCCCAAGGGTGATGTGCGATGGGGCTTTCTGCGCCTTGATGCCACCAAGATTCAGTTCGTCATCGACCAGGGGATGGTGGACGAGCACATCAAGGAACTCCGGCGACAATTGTCGCATTGCACTTCGATCTTTTCCTACGTCCAAGCATACAATGCATACCTCGCACGATTCTTCAGCAACAACTTCGGCAAGCCGTCTTACGCATTTGGCCGTGACCACATTGACAACATGATCGATACTTTTGCACGGATTCAGAAAGCTGTCTTCCTCGACAAATCAGTGTCCGACTACCTTGGAAAGTTAGCACACCAAAGGTTTGGCGTCAAGGATATCCCTGATGGAGTCTGGTACTGGCCTGTTCAGATGGGCGGACTGGAGCTCCGCAATCCCATGGTAGCGCTCTACTGCATGCGGGAGACAATGCGTCAGTCGCCCCAAAAGATCCTTTCCAAATGTCTCGAGGCCGAAGAAAAGTCATACATCAGCGCCAAGGCCCGGTTTGACTCGGATATCAAGACTTACGGGAGGAAGCGATCATGGCCGCTCTCGTCTCCCGGATTTGGAGACAAATTCATGTCGCAGGAAGAATACCTACAGTACCGCGAAGAGCGCTCGGTCAACCTGTACAATGCCTATGCCCGCTTACTCGACATTCCGACCGAATTCGAACTTCATGAGACAAAGGAGATTACGGCGTGGTTGAACAAGCTTCCCGACTCGAGATCCTCGTCTGCCGGTTTTCGCAGGAGGTTCGTCACAATGAAACCATACTGGAAATGGATACTTGGTGTCTATGGTGCGCAGATCGTGGAGAAATACGGCAGTGTGCAGATCGTGGACGCCGCGCAGGTGCCTCTGGGTGTCATCAGCGTCATGAAGACAGGCAAGGTTCGATGGCAGGGTTGACAGGCTCACAAGGTGATTAAATGCAAGGACTATCGCATTTGACAGCTGAAACACCGGTCGATGGCAATGTTGGTAGGCATTCAGGCGTACTCGGGCTGTCATCGCGAAAAAGGCCAAGACGGCCGTTATAGATGGCAAATTGGGTTCATAGAACATCATAACATCTCCTTGCAACGGTCCCAGGCCGTCAAAATGTGATGTTTCGACTTTCTCCAAGGACGGTGGCCGTTGAGCAATTCTTAAACTAACGAACCCTCGTCGTTCTCGCGTTCGCCCGACCACTCGGCACACTCTGCTACCTTTAAGCGGCTTGCATATCCTTCCCTCCCGGTCCAACCTCAATGAGCTCCCCGACGCTGACCGCGATTCTCAGCAATCTCTCCCATCTCGTTCCGTTGAAACCACCAGCTCAGGATGATCTGGACTTGGGATTGCATCAACCATTCGGCGCCCCTCGTGCCCATCAAGGTCCGCTCCACAACCTATCGACATCTGATACCAACCAGGCTCGGTCCGCCTTCTTAACTCTGCACATGCTATTTCCGCATGAACTACTTCCGGCACTGGATCTACTGGATCGACGCCTTGTCACGAAGCTCATTGTCGAACCTTTTGCGCCAACGCCAGACAAGTGTGCAAAGGCTGCCGACGGAGAAGAACAGACAGCTATGGTAACCGAGACCGAAGATTCAGCTTTTCCATCGGCTGCTAGCCACGAGTTCTTCTACGTTCAATCCGCGTCCGCGTCCGAGAAGGCTACAATGTCGAGGTACCGCCCGCGTTATTCCAAAGGCAGCACAACGTCGGCGTACTACGAAGTTCAGCTCGACAGCTGGAATTGCTCATGTCCGGCTTTCAGCGTGAGTGCTTTTCAGTGCTTGGATCTGGAATCTTCTGCAGACGCAGAGGAGCCAGAAGATGATACGGCGCCCCCACAAGATTGTGAAGCAACGATAGCACGAGGGTGGGAGTTTGGTGGCACGGAAACCCTCAAACTAGGCAGAGTACCGAGCTGTAAGCACATCCTAGCGGCAGTTCTAGTGAAAACGGCACCACAACTGTTCAAAGACTGCTTCAGGAACAGGGTTGCGAGGAAGGAGGAAGTTGTAGCTTGGGGCAGTGGATGGGGAGAAATTGGAGGAAGCTGATGGTGCTACAAGGTTCAGCCATGGAAGGCTAGAAGCTAGAGATGTCGAGAAGTCGCAGTACGACGCGTTCAGTGTGGACGACAGGCTTGAGCGAGACGTTCGCACCGATCCGACCCAAGTGCCCTAACCTCCAGGTCGGCAAGATCCACCTCCCCAAGGCAACTGCGCGTCCGACGGCATCTTTTGTCAGCTTCAGTAGCAAAATTGCCGTGAGATGGCCGCAGAGGGAAGAAAGAGAGACCAGGTGACCTAGGCGAACCGCCATGTAGCGTCTGGGCATCTGTATTCATCGTGGTTCGGGTCCTGAAGAAAGGACGATATCGCTCACCACAACTTCATAGAGTGCGCGTTCTCCGTTGACGCGCCGCATGATAATGTACAATACCAGGGTTCTAGCGGCACGCTCTGGTCTTGCAATGCCGATTCCCCCAACCAAGGACGCCATGCTGGATGCAATCGGGAAGCTGCCAGATCCTAGCTGTTTAGCTCCTCTTCTTCCCCTTTCCTTTGGCGTTACTTGATTGGTCAGCCTCCTTCTTGTCACCATTCACCTCACCGTTCGTCTTTTTCTCATCCTTGTCCTTGCCCTTCTCCTTTTCACCAGTCTTCTCTGCCTCATCCTTTTTCGCCTCCTTCTCTTCTTGCTGCTGCCGATTCTGGTTCTTGTTGTCGATCAGGTCGTGGAAGGCAGTGATGGCGCGGACCAAAGAACTTAGGTAGATGGTCATGAGCTGGTCATTCGTCTTGACGCTCATGGCGCGGGCAAGCTCGCTACTCTCAGTTTCTTGCTTGCCATTCGGACGGGACGTGGGAGGTGTCAGGTTCGGGAGCAGGTTGAAAATGTCCTGCAGATTGCCGAGAATTGCATGGTTGATAGGCAGTTCGCCATCGAGTACCTTCTCCAAGTATGCACCGATATCTTTTAACCGCAGATGGAGACCTTGGAGAGACTGAAGTTGTTGTGTGATTCTCGCGGACAGGGTACCGACTGCGACGTCTCGGATATCTCTCAGAAGATGTTCCACTCCAATCTCTTCTGCTTCTTCAGCTTCAATGATCGAAGGCGTATGCACAAACGTCTTGGTCGTAGTCGTTCCGTCATCTTTGATCTCTTCAATTGCAAAATAGGCGTCCGTAGGAACACCGACTTCTTTGGGCTGAACATCGATGATGACAAGAAGGGGATTTGGTGTGTATTTCTTGAAGAGCTCATTGATCTCGAGATCAGAGGCTCTTAGTTTGGGACCGGAATGATACCATCCTATCAGCTTTTCTCGGGCATTGACCTTCTTGAACATCTCCCGCATTGATTCGACATAGTTGTGATCGAGGAACCAGACGGAAGGGTCTTTCTCATCTTCCTCAAAGGGTACTGCAGAAGGTTAAGCAAATGTTAATCCATCGCAACTCGCGTAGAACTGACCTGCGAAACTGTTTGACACCCGGACATTCTTGCCGTCATTTTGTCCCAACAAGACACCGACCACCCGTTTCCGTGTACCCTTGGCAGAGCGGCCATAATGATCCGCTGCCGAGAGGAGAACAAGGGGAGCAACTGAAACTTGTCTGCTCACAAGGGAGAGCGTCTCGGCGGTTGTAGCGGGCATGCTGGTTCTGATGTGAGGGCAGGCGGATTACCGGACGACCGAGGGCGGAAGGTGAGAAGTCTTAGGGCTGTGCGTTCGAATCTTGCTGCACGGGCTTCGGTTTCGAGGTGGGAGCAGGAGGACAGATCAGAAAGACGAACTGGAGCGGAACTCTGTCGTGGAAGGCAGAAGGGCGACGCGACAACATGGATTTCGTTTCGCAGGCGTGCGGCTAAAGGCTCTCTGCGGCGCCGCCTCGCTGGCCTTAAGCAGTTTATGACCCACCGTAATCTTTTCATTCTAACTTCACAAGAAATGGCCCTCAAGCCATCTTACATCGCGGTTTGTTGCGCAGCACGAGTGCATTTGACACCACGACATCTATATTAAGGGCTTGCGCGGGGATGTATCATTCTCAAAGCCCTCGGGCACTCTATTACGACCGCGTCCCGCGAACGATGGCCCCGATCTCGTCCGACCGTGCTTCGAATCCCTGCGATCTGGCGGCTCGACCAGCTGTAACTTGCATCAAATTCTCATTCACCATGGCTGGGGCCGTCGAAGCTGTGCCGTTGTTGCCTTATCCGTTGGTTGCAGCTCTTTGATCAATCTTATCGACTCCGCACGCCCTCGCTTACGCTGGTGTTCGTGAAATATTCTTTGGCCCTTATTTCCATGCAAGAGGCACGATGGCGGTATTACTTGCTTCCGCTTTGAATGTGACTGCTCACTGTTGATGTAGCCAGGTTTGATTGAAAATAACCGCCGTTTGTTGGTGAAGCAGTGAGGAAATAACTCGTATGCCGTCCCTCCCACCGCGGTCGCCATCTGGTGGCCGAAGGCAACCTGAAGAGCTTGGAGAGGTTGATAATCTGTGCCAGCCGAAAACAAGTGGTAAACCATGCTCAAATGAAGGCTGGGCATTCATTGCAAAGTCGTCCAAGCATATGAGCTTCCTAAAAGGTGCTATTTCTCACCATCAATCAACGGTGACAAAAAAGGTCGCCCTTTGTAGCGTAAGGAAGCTCCTTCTCGATATCGAAGCAAGGATTGTTTCTTCAAAGTCCGGACGGGATTTTGCAAAGTGGGCCCAGCAGGGTGAGTTCTGGCCGCATACTCCCATGGACACGATAGATTATGGGGACGTAGAGAACTGCCAGCCCAAATTGCAGCAAGCAGCAAGGCAAGACGTGAACCGGTTAGAGCCGTGATGGATAACAGGCACAGAAAACTATGGCAATGAGTCCGCTCTGTGGCCGGCAACAGCTTCGGAAGAGGATGGTCGAGTATGGACACGGGTGAAAGCAACGACAAACTCACCAGACCGCTCTATACTAGGACTAAAAATCATAATGAGGTTCGAGGTCGCTCTTTTGGCCCGTTTCATGTTAACTTCGCTCGCCGGAGCATGTGCAGGCTCTGGAAGGAGAAGACCAGCAGTAAGAGTAGATCTTACGTAAGGACAGAGGTGAAGAGAGACAGGCGAAATCCAGAATGAAGGACGTGCGCCACATGAATTCTCAGACGGGGCATATTGAGCCAATATTGATACAAGCCACGGACAACGAGAGTCTTCCATACCAAAGCTTGGCCGGTTTGCGAGTGTTGTCGGGCTCGACTGTCTTCTCCAACTTCACTTCCCCCAATACCACGTACCACGCAATCTCTCTCCACGCATTGTTACCCAGAGGTGGAGGTCCTCCACCCAGCTGGGGAACGAGGTCCCACGTCTCCATTCCTCCCAGACCGAAGCTCTTTTGAAGCATAACGTCGCGCCAATGAGGGGTCTGGCCCTCGTTCCCTCGATGGGGTTCGCCCGTCGTCAAGGCCTTGATATTATCGACTTCGTCCGTTGTTTGCGAAGACCAGGATGATTCTGCGCATTGGCTGACCGCAACTACTGCTTGTGTTCTTGACCCAGCTGGAGCAGACTGCGTAAAGCGACATTGCACCATGGCGGCCGACAGAGTCCTCACGTCGCTTCGCCTCGAGGACCTCTCGATCATCAAGACCGTGCTTGCGAGCTTGATATTGGTGCCTCTGGTGTTCGCCATCGGCTTCTACCTCTATATAACACCAAGCACTCTGAAAGACTCACGACGAAAACACCTTCCGCCCGGTCCACGTGGTCTACCATTCCTTGGAAACTTCTTCGAGATGTCAAAAGCCGAGACGTTCCGGTTTCAAGCACAAAAATGGGCCAAGGAGTATGGGGAGATCTTCTACACCAAGATGGGCGGAGCCGATTATGTTTACCTCTCATCACCGACCGCGGTGAAGGAACTGATGGACAAGAAATCTAGCATCTACTCCTCGCGACCGCCGGCACCTCTCGCCAGCGATGTTGCCTCCGCAGGCCGACGGCAGCTATTCATGCCCTACGGGCCGAGGTATCGCGTCGTCCGCAAGATTGCCCATCAGCTCCTCAATATCACGGTGTCAACCAGCTATCAGCCTATCCAGGATCTGGAATCGAAGCAATTGATGTACGACTTGCTCCACAGCCCGGAACATTTTTATGACCACAACCGCCGCTATTCGTCCAGTGTCATCCTCACTGTCGCATATGGCCAGCGGATGGCGGATTGGGACAACCCTCTTGTGAAAAGTATCTACAGCGTCGTGAACAATCTGCAGCAATTTTCTGCACCAGGTGCCTTCCTTGTCGATACATGGCCCTCTCTGCGCCATTTTCCTCAATGGATGTTCGGCAATTGGAAGAAGTTTGGCGAGAAATGCTTCGCACACGACTCCGTTGTGTATCTCAAGCTGTGGGGCGATCTACGCAAGGATGTCGATGAAGGCAAAGCAAATCCGTGCTTTGCAAAGGACTTTTACCTGAGCAATCCTGAGAAACTGGGATTGGACGAACTTCAAGCAGCTTATCAGACAGGCGGCTTGGTCGAGGCTGGGTCCGAGACCACCTCAGCATTCCTCAACTCTTGGATTTTGGCCATGACCTTGAATCCTCACATCCTGAAGAAGGCTCAAGAAGAGGTGGACCGAGTGGTAGGGTTTGACAGACTACCGACGTGGCAAGACGAGTCCAATCTGCCGTATCTCAGAGCGATGATCAAAGAATTGCTGCGTACTCGGCCACCCAATAAGTTCGGCATCCAACACTACACGACCGAGGATGACTGGTATGAGGGCTATTTTATACCCAAGGATACGGTTGTGGTTCTGAACTGGTGGTAAGTCTCGATCGCGCACGTGGCAAGATCATTCTGATATGTTTAATAGGCATATAAACTACGATCCGGACCACTGGGAGAAGCCAGATGAATTCATGCCCGAGCGCTTCCTCGGCTATGATCTCCCGGCTGCTGCCTACCTCAATATCGCAAATCCGAATGAGCGGGACCACTACTCCTACGGTGCTGGGAGAAGGGTATGCCCTGGTGTCCATGTGGCGGAAAAGTCACTCTTTTTGAATATTGCTCGTGTATTATGGGCATTTAACATCTCGAAGAAAGTAGGCAAGGATGGAAAGGTTATCGAGCCAAACACTGCAATGGTACCGGGGTGGATGACAATACCCCAGCCGTTCGAGTGTGAGATTACTCCTAGGTCCGAGAAGACGGCGGCGATGATCACTCAGATTTGGGAGGAAGCCAAAAGGAGTCTGGACAACAAGTAGCCACCACTACCTATCCAAGCATTGAACTACCGACCTTTGCCTACCCCATGTTTCCGTTTCTGGCCAAGTGGAGGCGCACCCGATGGATTCTTAGCCACAAAGGCACAGCACCTCCTTCTGCGCAGTTCCCAGCCGGGTGCAGTCAAAAGGAGACATCCCGACCCTGGTATGTCATTCCGGCTACTCCGTACTTCGAAGCCTTCATCTGGCTTCATGCGCGAAATTCTTGGCCCGAAGCTCGAGTTGCCGAAGCTGGCGTGGTTTCCGTGCCGGCCATCTCCATATCCTAATGATGGCACCCGACAGCAACAACAAATCCTCCCATGCATCCAAACCCGCTGCTTCTTCGTGAGAACAGGAATGAGCAAGGGTATTCGAGGTTGCTAGCGAAAAAGTTATGTGCCTGGTGGCGGTTCCGGCGTGGTGGATATTGCGCTGCTGGTTTGCGCTCGTGCGTTGCCCTTTCGCTCAGCTTCTAACAATGTCTTTGCTTTCATGGCTGCTCTGTATCATGCCACTTAGAAACTCGTTCATGCTCATCAAGAAGCTTCTTTGGAATCGCGGCATGCAGCGTATCAGTCGGAGCAGCCGCTCTGTACTTGCGCGGCCGCATTATACTTGCATACAAATGTTGCCTTGCCAATTCAACCTCAACTGTCGGACGATGAATTGCAATCAATTCTCTCACGGGTCTCGCCGGCGAACACAGGAGCCATCATCTTGAAACTGGTTGTCATTCGGCACGAGACACACGCTGTCATCCCAGACCGACTCGAAATGACCGGTTGGAGCGACAAGTGATGGCTGGCATTTCACTATCGCAAAGCCGTAACCGCCAGTAATGTCCAGACGACGATTGGGGTCTTCACTCGCGAGCAACGGGCCGATGGTGACCGCGTTCTATTCCCTGTCAATATCAGCTACGTTGTTGCGGCTCTCAAAGGAGCCGAAGATCCAGATCGGCTCCATGTCGCCAGTCCACATTGCGAGACAGAACGCACAGATCTGCATCGCTATGCGAGTGACACGACAAGAGCTGATGAATAGTGACCGCGTCGATGTTGGTTGAATGTTCACCAACGATATTGTTGTCGGTTTATTAAAGGGCTAGAACGGGGATGCAGGATCCGTACAGCATCCATCCACCTTTCCGCCCAAGGTCAGTCTACCACGGAAGATACCACGCAGTCGGCTATGCGGCTCCTGGTCGGCGGCAAGAATGAGTCTCTGGTAGAGCACTCGGTCGATTCGTACACGAGGTGGCTTCGAGCAGGTACACCACAGTGAACTTAAGCCTGATCTACCGTCTGGGCTGATACCCGAATCTGGTGACCTTGAGTATATCTCACAAGTCGGAAAGGTCAACGATGTGCGCTCTGGGGTTTGGCTAATGCACCAGGACAGCCAGAGAACGTCTTCGTCAAAACCACAGTTTTGACTAAACGATAGTCAGTCCGCTTGGGCACTACTATCGCTGGCTATGGTACAGGTGTGGTAGGTTACGAAGTGGCTTCGAGACTGATGGACGCTCCTCTCTGGACACTTGATGTGCCTGAGCGAAATGCTCCGCTGTCACTGTAACATTGAGTAAAGACAACACCGTGGTCGGAGTCAGAAGCGCGCTGCAATTGGGTATCGGAGTGCTGTAGGTTGTCCGTTCCCACTGCCATGTAATTGAGCAATGTACTGGACCTGGACACGGCAGCCTACGGGTACAGCCCGCCATATGCCGGGAGATTTCGCTTGCACAAGCTCTTGGCTGTTAGGGCAGCTGGGACTTCAGGGGACACAGGAGCAAATCGCTGAAACGCTGATGCATTGCATTCGAGAAACTGCGGACATCATGCTTGCAAAAGATGGCAATGATGTTGCACTCATCGCCTATGTTCAATATGTCCACAGTTTCTAGTTTGAAATGAGATGTATGGACACGGGATGCGAAAACAAAATGCTAGCATACATGAATTGTGCATTACCAATTCCTCCATTATTTACTTCCCCGCTGCTGCTGCATGCAAATACGTTCGACTCGCCGAGTCGTCATTTAGTGGGAGCGACGGTGAGTGTATCGCTTGCGGTACTGTTCGAGGTTCATCTTCGCACCACCGTTCCACAGGCCAAAGTCCAAATCGTCGGAGTATCCACGGGCCTTCAAGCCAGATTGACCAGTGAACTTGGCACCTTGCGGGCAGGTAGCCTCGTAGGACGCCAATGCAGAGCATTCGCCCTCGAAATCACTGTTGACATATGTCCCTGTCGTGATGTCGCCCGGTCGCTCGACGAATTGCAGAGCAAGACCACCATCAACGTGCCAAGCGATGTGGCAATGCATGAGCCAGGCACCCGGGTTATCAGTCTCGAAACCAATGACGGTGTATCCGGCGGGGAAGCCAGGACCGGCAGAACCCTGAAGCATCACGGTATCGCGACGGGTAGGGTTGTCAAAGTTGAGAGTCGTGATCATGTCGGCGGTGAAAGTACCAGTGCCAGTGCCGAGGACGGAGACATCGTGACCGTGAACGTGCATAGGATGAGAAGCAAAGAACTGGTTCTGAATGACAAAGTAGACCCAGGTGTTCGCTTGGTTGAGAATGACAGAGTTGCTGATGAGGTCATTGGAGCCACTTTCAGCCAGGGTCTTAAGAGTGGGCTGGCTGTAGTTGACGTTGATGACGGCGTTGTTGATGTACCACTGGAAGACAGTGCCGTCATCATTGGTCGCAACTGAGGTAACTGAACCAGCGGGAATGGTGGATGCGGAAGCCTGGAAAGCTGTGGCGCTGCCACCAGGCTTCTGAAGGAAGGGCACCAAAGAAGCAAGGGGCTCATCCGCGCAGACGTTGGCGGTGACGTTCGTGATAGGAGTGTTGTTGATGGGCGTGACTGGAGTGGCACCCTCATAGTTGATGACAGCGTTGGCCGTTCCAAGACCAGAGTTGGCACCGCCTGAGGGACATCCGGTCTGGATAACAGCACGAACATAGTAGCTGCTTGGGACTTGGTCGGCCTCAACGATGACGTCGTACCGTTGACCGTTGGCGATGTTCAGAGTGGTGGTCGTGTACGGAACAATGGGCACGAAATCAGCAGCAATGACCGTCATTTTGTGAGAGTCGAAGCTGACGATGTAGCTGTTCTGTGTAGAGCTAGGTAAAGGTCAGCCGGATACTTTCGATGCCGACAGATGAACCAACCTGTTGATGATGCGGAACAAGTGCTTCCTGCAAGGCTTCAGCCCCCACGAGAAAGGAGCGCCGCCGGGGCCGACTGGGTCAGGGTTCTTGTTCTTGCCGTTGAACAGCGTGTTGAATGAACCGCCGGGTCCGAAGTGGGCAATGACAGCAGCTTGAGCAGCGGCGGTATTGGTGTAACTGGGAAAATTAGCGACGAGCTTCATCCGACTGATTCCCCCAAAAGCACTTACGTGTCATCAATCATGACGCTGCCCATGTCATAGTCGTAGTTGGCGGTAGCGGGTCCGTGGATGACAATAGGGCCGCGAATGCCGTCACCATATTGCGCCATTGTATGACTGTGATACCACGAAGTACCGTATGAGCTGGCCTTCCATGTGTACGTGCGGGAGCCGCCGTTTCCAGCAATACCGCATTCAGTGACGCCGGGAACACCATCTTGGTCATTGGTGCCCTCCTGACGAACACCGTGGAAATGGATAGAAGTGCTGTTGTCCTGCAACTTGTTGATCACAGTGATCTTCACAGTGTCACCCCAGTTGGCCTCGATAACAGGTCCAGGAACCTGACCGTTGACAGCCAATGCGAGTTTGGGACCCGTACCGTCATAAACCAAGGTAGTGTTTGTGATTTCGAAGGTGTATTCGCGGGTGACGCCGGTATCGTAGTCGGTGGTGTAGTAGTCGGTCTTGATGCTCTGATGATCACACCACTTGGATCGGTCGGAGGCAGTGTTGCAGTAGTCATAAGTCGCATTGACGACGGGAGAGTATGTTGGGCAGCCCGCCGAGCTTGTGGTAGAAGTGGCCGGGGTCGAGGTGCTCGACGAGGGGGTGTAGCTGTAGCTGGAAGACGGTCCAGAGCCCGAGCCAGAGGTGCTGTACGAGTAGCTGTAGCTGTAGCTGCTGCTGGGGCCGGAGCCGTAGCTGGATGTTGAGCCCGAACCGTGACCGTGATCCCCATTTCCAGACCCGCCTTCAGTGGTCGTTGCGCTGGCGGTGGCACTGGCGGTTTCGGAAGCCGTATTCCAGTCATCCCAGATGCCGTAATTCGATTTCTGCGACTGCCAGAGTGACCACCAAGCATCCTCCGCGTTGCCGGCTCCATTGCCATGGCCATGGCCATGGTCACCGCTCACGTCGGTGGAGTCGGCTGCATCGCAGGTTGTTACTTGGGTGACAGGGCAGAATGTGTGGGTTCGTGTAGCAGTCGCGGTGACTGTGACATCGGATGTCCACTCTCCGGACTTGGAAGCATTTGCGAGGCCTGCAGCGGCAGCGGCGACGAAAATAAAAGAACGCATAATGAACGAATGGACGCAGGCAGATCTGCCCGCACAAAGGAGTGACTGAAGGAATGTGATGCGTGCAAACGAGGAAAGAAGAAAAGAAGCAGGAAGCGGCGCAAGTAGGGGTTGTATATCACTCTACCGTGGGAGGGGATTTGGGGCGATTTCGCCATCAGAGATTGGCCAGCCTGATCTCAGTGTCGCAAGCCATGGGATGTAGCTCAGCACGCCAACATGATTTGCGAGCTAGCCACCGACGATGGGAGAGTTGGTGCAGAGCTGTCCCAGTTTAGCATAGTCGATGGGATCCGATGATTCCATTTGACGACCGGAGGCTGCCAAAGAGGCGAGGATCTTCTGGTCGTTCTGCGCGATGAGCCTTAACCGAGTTGCCAATCTTTGAACACGGGACGGGGGCCAGCCACATCAGCGTCGCCGGGCGCCGCAACGGTTCTCGACAGGGAAGAAGGTCACGCTCGAGGAGGGCCAAAGCAGCGTGTTGTTGGGAGGAGCTCGTGTCAGGGGTAGTGGACCGGCAAAAGAGGAATGGCGTTGGATCGGGTGGATTTCCGTTACGCTCCAGAATTCGCCAGGGCTTGCGCTGGTGGAAATTGGGAGTGATCTTGACTTTTGAGCTTCTTTTTCCGGCGTAGAGCCAACCAATTGCTTGAATGCGCCAATAGTCGGGGGTGGAGTCGATGTTTGAAGCTGCAAAAGAAAGCGCGAAGACGAAACAGGGGCTTACCGTGGTTAGAAGTCAGGACTCAGGAGGATCAAAGGTGAGATTTGACAGCGAGACGTTTTGGGCGGAGGATTTTGGGGGTTGGGATTGGATGGCGGCGATCGTACCGAGTACGAACACGTGTTAAGCTGCAAGATGGTGCTTGAAATCCAGATGCGGAGGGAGTGTCCGAAGCTGAAGGTGTTTCCGCAGCTTGGGGAAAGACCGAGACGAGTTCACACCAGATTCACCAGATTCATATGATACCTAGTACTCACCAGGTACTGTACGACACGGCGCAGTTCGCTAGCTGTGCGAGTGCAACGTCAAAAGCTTCTTTGGAAGTTCACATCGTTTGCCGGCTGGAGGTGAGGAGGGTCAGGCAAGTTTCATCACTCATCTCACTCGTCCATGTTCTCTCATCAACTACGCGCCTTAATGCTGACTGCCAATGCACATGAAACGAATCTCGGTGGTGTGAGTCTTGGGCAATCCTCCTGCATGGCTCCTTCCCTTCCTTTGATCCTCCAGGACCTCGACGCAACTGTACGGCACCGGGACGAGTGGACCAATTTAAGAGGAAGCCAGCATGATTTTCGAGATGGAGTGAACACACAGTGTCTGAAGGCATGATTCGCAGCCCAGGTCGATTCTCAATGTCATCTCACGTACAAGCTTGCAACTGCATTCTGCTCACCGCAACCTCATGCTCTGCGTTCTCCTGCTGAATGAGCGCCTCAGGTACTTCGTCGCCATCTTGCCATCACACAGGCTCCCGGGTCGTAAAATGGGTGAACAAGATGTGGCTGCAGTTGCTTGGATGTTGTTCGGCGTCCGCCAGCTTGCAAGCCCATGAACCTGGATGTACCTCGGACGCGATTTGCACCCCTGGGCTCGGTTTTGCTATGAATAACACGAAGCTCCACACACTTCAGGGGTGCTCTCGCTTCCCCACAGCCAATTTCTTGTTCCAGTCTTCATTTCGGCCTTTTGAGTTACTACTACTCGGTACAGTCGCTATCCTTCGTGTAAAGCTTGGTCGTAAATCAAGCTTACCATGCCCATCATCGTTTATGACTCCCAAACGGCGTCCCGGCCGCCATGAGTTCACCTACGCCTTGATTGGGGCCACCGAGCTGTCTGCATGGAGCATACCGCTGCAAGTTCGAACCTCGGTACGTCGTCAATCACCAGTTCAGGCTTCTGTCCACTGTTGATGGGGATCGCGCTGTAAGCCATAGAACTGTCCAACTTCCGCCAGACACCATTCAGTAGCGGCAAACCCAATAGCGAAGATCTCAGGAGCAGACATTCAACCGTATGCCTCGATGATCAGAAAACGTCGCACCTGATTGACCCTGCGGAATACAAAACCACTCAACTCTCACAGCGCGCAGTGGCGGCGCTAGTGCAACGCGCAAATCGGTGCGACTCATTCTGCTAACAAGTGTCCCTCCAGAAATGCTACGGTTAGCCCCACGAGTGAGAGATGGATGGCACAACATATCCAGGATCCACGCCCTCTTCTGGAGTAAGCCACAGGCAATCTTACCATGCCTGGATTGAATAGTTCCATCTGGTGAGCCGTCTGCTCTGCTCGCTACCCCTTGGCAGCGTTATGAGTTTTCGCTATTGCTGATCGGCAGTGAGCCAGCCGCAGAAGAACTGCTCGAGCAACGGTGGGCCTAGGTAAGATTCTAGTCTTGAAAGTCTTGCTCTCTGCGATCACTACGTATCCTCCCTTCGTACTCGATTGGTCGCAGTCACGAGGTTATGTGATCTCGGAAGCCAACGTCCCCATTGACCGGACAGATCTCTCAGGAACCACAACGCTCATGCATTTCGTTTCGATCAAGGCTTACCTCGACGTTGGTTACGCGCAAATGATATTGGATGCTGACGCGGACATCGATCGTCACGATCGTTTTGACAGCACGGCAGCATATGACGCAGTCATGGTAAGGTCATGGTAAGTCTCGAAACAAGATCGGAGGCTGTGACGGCCCTGAAGTAGCTTGCCAAACACAGATTGATTTAGACATCGAAGATCGAGATGGAGTTTTGCCAAGGTTCGTCGCCAGCAGATGGAAAGCTATCTTTCCTGATACCCGAGCTGCTGTAGCTCATGCTAATGGCAATGGCGGAAGCAATGCGACAAAGTCCAAGTCTTCAAAGGTGAAGATTGGGTGGGAGGAACGATCTATGCTCATGTGGCATTAAGCATAAGTACAAGGTCTGCGGTGGAAAGCCTTGAGGTAGAGACAGGAATGAGGCCGGTGTAATACGGGTAGTCTGTCTTGGTTGAGAATATGCCTTCGGAGGCTTCCATTGCGGGACGCATTGAAGTAACGATTCTACGCTCGAACGACAAGATCTGGCCAAGCGTGTTCGTGTGTTCAATGTCGAATACGAGGACGCTTGTTGCTTGGCTAACGAGAGAAGGGCATCCTCGCAGCTTCTGTGATGCCTATGCAGCCGAACAGTTACCCAACCGATGGTGCCTGTGCTGCTCTCTTAGTAATCATGCTTCTTCTCACCACCCGGCCGCCCACCAACATGCGGCGGGGATTATTTGTCCAAGGATTTCTGTTCAGAGTAATTATGGGCGTGGCATGTCCCGTAGCCGCCCTGGCACGAGGGGAATTGTTCACACCTTCGTCTTCCGACCTCGTTTCAGTGAAAAGCCGAAAACCCAATTTTATCGTCACCGCCCCCGTGCCACACGTTCGCCATTGATTGATCTTTCTCACCAGCAGATGTGCGTACGAGACTCGTTGTCCTGAGAGGCCACAATATGCGTACTTCACATCCATGCGATGGATGCGCACTAAGAAGAGTGCGATGTGCTGGCGGACAGCCTTGCCTTGAATGCAAGCATCGACTGATCTCATGCACCTTTCTCCGGGTACGACGGAAACGAGGTCCCAAGGGGCCCCGTCCAGGCACCAGTCTAAAGATCGAGCAGTTCCAGAAGATATTGCAAGAGAGTGGCAGCCAGCAATCCCCCCCTAGCCCGCCCGAAGACTCTGTTCTGCAGCAGCGCAGCGAGAGCCTCCCAGTGACTCGATCAAATGGCATTCCCTTAAACGTCTACGAGAGATTCCTATACATCTTTCGGCAGCGATTGTACTCGGTTTGGCCAATTGTTTCTTACGATGATCTCGTCGGCCGCCTCAGAAACAATCAGGATGACTATGAATCGTATTCACTTGCAGCCGCTCTATGCTCAGCGGTCATTGCGCAATTGCGTCTCCCGGGGCACGTTGCTCCCTTCGACTCCGTGTCGTCTTTCGAGCTGGCGGCAGAGTCACAGAGACTCCGAGGACTGTTTGAGTACCAGGAGCACTTCACAATGTCATCCCTCCTGACCTCGTTCTTTCTTCACATCTACTTCGCAAACGCCGATAAGCTTCGGACGGCTGGCTTCTTTCTACGCGAAAGCCTCACTTATGCGCATGGGCTCAAGCTGCATCAGTCCGAATCTTACGCCGGTTTTAACTACAGGGAACGACAAATAAGGCTTCGGGTGTTCTGGATCTTGTTTGTGTCGGAAAGGTTTGCTCACTCGGACATCTTGAAGGCCATCGCTCACGAAGCCTCGCAGGACATATTGTATTCAGAATGATCTGCCGATAACGTCACGACCGATCATGGATCTCCCAGATACCAATGCTATGGACGGGTACGACAGCGCTCCAATGCCGGCGTTCGTTGCCTTGATACGCTTATTCACCTTTCTCGATGGCGACATCCTCGAGTCGACCGCTTCGCCGGGCGACGCCAATATGCAGATTCGCCCGAAAAACAAAGTGTCCAATATACAGCACAGCCTTGTGCAACAGAACGTGAGGATGGAGCTGGATGAATCGCAAAGGGTGGATCTGCTGACGACGCGAAACTGGATTCGGATTCTCTTGTGGCAGTACACCATTGCACATTTCTCGGTGTCCTGCCATGCGCAGGACCAGGCCTTTTCAGCATTACTCCCAGCGACCATTGCACACGATATGCTGTCAGTGCTTGACAGGGTATCTTGGAAGTCCGTACAGCCTCACGGATATGGCATGGTACGTGGCTCGAAGATACAGCCGCAACATCTCTAATGTTTGCAGGAACTAAAGATCTTCCGAATGGCAGACTCCCTTCTTGACGTGTTGCTGTGCGCGCCGGCCTCGGTTGAGACTCGCAGGTTACTCACCGACTCAAGGGAATCACTGCATTCCTTGGAGAAAGTTCTAGTTCATGTTGGAGGGATAGATTCGCAATTTCTGGCTATATTGCGGAAACGAATGCTTGAATCTCAGCTGCCTCCTCCGCAAACCCTATGGAACGACATGCAGATCTCGAGTCCTCAGTACCAGCCAGAGGATGAAGCGAAATCTACTGGCTGATTACAAGGTTCTTTGCCATATGATCGCAGGTTATGCAACAGCCACTACCTTGAACACTATCTCCAGCCAGTCTCAGCTTTGCCGCCACCGCACAAACGGTAGGACACGTTGATATCACCCTTCCAAGAATTCGTCTACCATCTCTTCACAACTTGGATTTGATCCAAACAGCGCCTGCACTTCCAGCAGCGATGGCAACTCCACCAATTTGCGCGATGCCATTGATGATGGCGAGACCGTAACCACCGGCTCCAGCACTTTGAGCGACGGCAAAGGGGCCAGCGGCGGCGACGTTTCCAAGGAGCCCGTGGACAGTGGCAGCTGTTGATGCTATCAGAAGTTGGCAGCAGTCCGTACAATTTTAGGATCCGGGACGGGACAGATGGATTACTTGCCTGCTTTGACACCCTGAGCAGTGAAACCAATTGCGGAAAGAATGGGTACTGTGTTAAGTGCTGGCATTGCCATTGTTGCAATGCCAGTGGTACCGACAGCTGTGCAGGCAGTGAGAGCGGGATTTTTGGTCACCCATTGAGCGGCCGTTTGTCAAATGTCAGCTACGTCCATATATGAGAATTTCGCCGTTGACGATTTCTTTCATACATCCCAAGGTAACACTCCACTTTCTCTGGCGAAAGTCAGGGGAGTCGAGGCATAAAGAGCGGTTGCGGCTTTCAAAGCCATTTCAAATATCACTTGCGATTTGAGGTTCGGGCTGATGGTCGGCAGGAAGGCCTGGCGAGGAACTGAGGTCAATCTGAACCGAAGACGGTCTGGAGCAGAGTTGGAAAAGAGATGATTCTTCACTCGCAGCGTGAAGATCAAGTTGCAGGCAGCAAAATTTATAGGTCCAAGCCTAGCCGCCGGCCATGGTTGCCAGTGAATAGTGACCAAAGATCTCTCGTCAGGCTGAATGCCTTCCCTTATACGTAGGTGACGCGAATATGATCCCGGCATGACTACCTTGCTCTGCGATGCTCTCAATCTCGAAGCTAGAGCAATGCAACGGAAGAAGAGGTCGGGCGCGTTTAAGATCTCATTTCATTCATCCGGGCAAGAGAGCTGCTCCTGCGACGAAGGGACCAAGCGCGCCCGGAGGTCTGGGGCTTCGTGGAACTCGTCAAAAGGGAACATTGGTCTGCGGATCCGATGGTGTCCCAGCCTCTCTAAATCCTGGTCAACTCCTCCCGGGGTGAGTGCAAGCCTCCAATCAGCCGCCATGTCATGAAGTTCCGGCTCCAGGTAACCAATCTTGACAATTACCACGTCTGCCTCGCGAGGCTTGAGTCGAAGATCAGTGAAGTCGTGCTCGTGATGATAGGGCTTTCGTAGCTCGGTGAGGATGGCAAAGACGCTGCCGACCTGCAGCACAACCTCGATCCCAGCATCCCGGTCGCCGTGCTTGATGGCATGTACTCGACCTGTGATGGTGACAGGACCCGAATGAACATTGTCGACTTCAGCACCAGCAGTAACCGTTACATTAGCACCAATTCCTGCTTTGACGCACGACTTCACTGCTTCGGCACCTGGAACGCTGGCATATACCACTGTTGGGCCGGTGGATTGTTTGAATTCGGGACGACTGAGCACATGGATCAAGCCCCAGGTCATGTCGCCACTCCCGCCGGCAGTTGGGTTGTCTCCTGAGTCGCTGATGAAGAAGGGATGTTTGTCTGATGCTAAAGCTGCATCGATGCATTCGGTGAGAGAGCCCGTTGGCCCAACAAAATCGAAGTCTTCGTGTGCGTTCCAGAAGATCTGCGCGAGGTTCTCTGCCTCATTCTTGACCACACCTTCATCCCAGCCGGTCACCATTACGACAGCTCGATTCCGAGGTTCGTCTGCCCAGGGATAGCCAACCCATATAGAAGCATCAACCACGCCCTGCTGGGATGCTGCGCCTTGGACAGCGTCGTAGATGTGCTTCGCTGGCTCAACTCGAGTTGAGGTCTGCTCGCCCGGAAGCAAGACAGGAACGGGTACCCACGCCTTTATGGGCATCTTCGGCAAGCCGTGAACCGCCTTCCCACCAGGTGTTTGTGTCAGAAGATCAACAAGATTTCGGCATGCTCGTTCCCTGGTCTCGCGCACGTCGATATGTGGTGCTGTGCGATAGCATGTGATCAAGTCAGTTTGGTGTGCGAGTTGGCGACTTACATTGCCATGCAAGTCCATTGATGCTGACACGACTACGCTGCGACCGATGGCTCTTCGGATGCGGCATAGAAGCTCCGCTTCCACGTCGTCGATGCCCTCCACGCACATCGCGCCATGTATATCGTACCACAGGCCATGGATGGTGGTTGAAGAGGCAATTGCGTTGAGCCGCTCTATGATCTCGTCTGCCAGTTCCTCAAACGCAGAACGGGTAACGACGCCGCCTGGCAGAGCATGGCCGATGAGGGCGCCATGCCAGTCTGCAGCCCTTCCAAGAGGAGCATCTTGATCGAGGAACGAATACTTTTCGATGATCTCGTGACCGCGCTTGGGATGAAAAGCCGCAGCAGGCGTCTTGGATGGCGTGAAGGTCGAAGTCTCACAAGCCAGACCCGCGACTGCAATAACTGGTCGTTGGGTCATCCCTGGTTATCTTGTTTCATATCATAGTGGTGGGTGATGGAAGATTGTCGTGCGCGTGGTCTTTTCAGTTTGACGTGTCACCAGGGTGATTCGATCAAACGCTATGGCGCGGCTCGTTCTGGAAGGCGTGGGTCAGCCCGAAGAGGCTTATCAAGTGTAAATCAGGAGTCTCGCTGCATGGCGGCAGTCCAAGGATAGGTCCTAAGCCTTTTCGCCCATGCGGAGATTTGCCGTGCAGCTTCCACAAAGCTTCGCCTATTCGAAGGATTTGCTTATCTCCGCCTTCACGCAGGGTGTTGGATTCACGTTTACGGAAGTTCATCAAGTCTAGTGCTGTTGGAGAGGGCAAAGATGCTACCTCACGGAGGGGAAAGGCGATAGGAAAGCCATGGAGTCGCTTCCTCGTGGGGGGAGAGGCGATAGGGCAGCCACGGAGCCGTTTCTTTATCACCCAAGCCCATCTCCCAGTGTCAGAGCGACTCACCTCGAGATACGGTCTGCGCGTCAGTCTTCGGGTTCCAGGCCCAGGTTGAAAGTGGTATTGCGTATCCAAAATGTTGCGAAAGACTCCAACAGGCACCTGGCTACCGGCTTGGGTGCCAGAGTCGACCTTGACTCTGTCGGTCTTGCTGGTGCTGTGTTCGATGGTGCAATCAGCGGTAAGTGTTTGCCTTGAGCATCGCGGATTCCCCTGACACCAACCAGACCGGTGGGTATGATGGATCAATGCTCAACGGTCTCAACATTCTGCCCTCGTACACGGAGTACTTCAATTTGAATGCTGCAACCACTGGTCTCAACACTGCTTCCGTCTTTATCGGCGGCTTCTTCGGCCCACTCGTTTCAGGAGTCATCGCAGACCGCCTCGGCCGACGTCCAGCTGTCTTCTGGGGCTCAGCATTGACGCTCGTCGGAGTCCTCCTCCAGACGGCCGCCCAGAACATTGCAATGTTTGTGGTTGCCCGTATAATCCTTGGATTCGGCTCGGCCATCTCTGGGATTGGTGGTGGTGTATACTTGTCCGAGGCTTTTCCAAGCATGTATCGAGCATGGGGAGTCGGCATGTTGAACAACTTCTACTAGTATGGTCCGGAGATCCGTTAACGACGATCGTGCTGACGGTTCGCAGTGTCGGAGCACTCATCGCAGCTGGAATCACCTTGGGAACAGGCCAATGGCAATCGACGTGGGCATGGAGAGCGCCGTCCTTGATTCAGGGCATCTTTTCACTGTTGTGCATCATCATTTTGCCTTTTATGTGAGTAACTCTGGAGAGTTCGTTCAGACCCAAACTGACGTTCTAGTCCTGAGTCGCCGCGTTGGCTGGTTAAGCAAGGGCTCTATGAAGAAGCACGAACCGCTGTGGCCCAGACCAATGCCAACGGAGATGTTAACGACCCGGTTGTGATGACGGTATACAAAGAAATTGTTGACACGCTGAATTGGGAAAAGGAGAACATCATGACGCTCAAAGAAACCATCAAGCATCCGGCCTCGAGAAAACGGCTCTTGATCGGGATGTCGCCAGGACCTTTCTCGTGCATTGCCGGCAACATTATTGCTTCATACTACCTTGGTCCTGAGCTCGACACTGCCGGCATCACAAGTTCAAACCAGCAGCTGAAAGCAGTAGGTATCTGTCCCGATCAGCATGACTCTAGCTGACCTTGGCAGAACGTTGTGCTCAACGTATGGTGTCTTGCCTGCGCCCTGGCCGGTACGCACTTGATTGCTCGATGGGGTCGCAAGCCGACGGCAATATTGTCGCAGTGTCTGCTGATTACATGTCTCTTCATCATTGGAGGTCTGTCGAAACTGTACGCTGATGATCCTGATGGTGCCTCGAAGAGCTTGGTCTATGGGGACGTGGCTGTCATGTTCCTGTTCCAAGGCTTCTACTCCATTGCATGGACGCCATTGCTGTACCTCTACCCGCCCGAGATCATGAATTATGCAATTCGAGCTAATGGACTTGCGTTCTCCTCATTCATGCTCAACGCTCTTGCGTGAGTCGAATGTTTCTCTTTCCCATTTAACGTTCAAGCCGCTAATGCTGACAGTGTTCTTCTTGTGTTCATTATGCCGATCGGCTTGAACAACATTGGCTGGAAGATGTATATCGTGAATGGATCGTGGGACATTATTGTCGTCGTCCTGATCGTAAGTCGGATCCACTGATTGCATGATTGATCGCTAACGACTCAGGTTGTATTCTGGGTGGAGACAAAAGGCCGAACACTCGAGGAGATCGATGCCATCTTCGAAGGACACAAGCATTCCAATGTCCCAGATGTTGAATTGGTTCGGAGAGGAAAGGCGCAAATTGATGTAGGCGAAGTGGAGCGGGAAATCCATACCGTGGTGCAGACGACAAAGCTGGAGTAACATGGACCTCGGAAGAAAAACTGGTGGATGTGGTAGTCTTTGATCCGCGTGGGCTGCTGCAAATAGGATGACCAGGCGACGATGAGCCACTGGTAAGCTGTTTTATGTAGGAACTGCATCGAGCAACCTCAAAACATCTGCCTCGCGCTTCATCTCCACAGGTAGGGAGACCATGGAGAATGCTGAAAGCCAGATGCCGCCAGCACCAAGCCACAATATGCCTGCACTGTTCTCACCGGGGTACTGTAGAATGCCAGATCTTCCAAGGCACGAAGCGTGCTAATCGCGCCACCACGATAGACTGTATCAAAGAGCTCAGAGTTGATCAGTGCGGCCTCCTTTTCAAAATTGGTGAGTGGTTTTGCCGCAGTTCCTTTCAAGGTGCTGCCAGAGGATAGATCAGTCTTGGAGGCGACTCCGACATTCCTGTAGATGGGGACTGCGGTCCGGGAGGAGCACGGCCATCGTCGGTGTCGAGGAGGGAGGCATCTTTCTCATCAGGAGGGATTGGTCCTTCAAGACCAAGGGTCGACTTGAGTATTGGCTTGTCCATATCTGTTGGACATCAGCTGATGATTGTTATAGCTTGTGATTAGCGAACCTGCGATATTTGTGCCTCCTGGGGGACTTGCGGTCTCCCAGGAGGAGAAATCGAAGGCCCATGACTGCTACCTGTGGTGGATATATAGGTAGAGGTGTTTGTACACGTCAATTTTAGGACTAGGATGTCACAACGAGGGATCTGTTGCTCAAGATAGAATTGCTGAACCAAAGTCTCTGCGAGCTCCAACGATAGTTCATCGTAGTTCAAGTTGGCTGCATGGAGAACTCGCAGTCAACAGAGCTGCCATGAGATAGTTTACCAATGGTAGTGACCGCGATCTAACAATGTCGCGTGTTGCTGGAGTTTCAAGATCGTTGGAAATGGAGATGGTTTGGGAAATGGAGATGGTTTGGGAAATGGAGATCGGTGTGGAAGGGCTAAGTTGAGCTTATCTCATGAGTGGCGGCGGATCTGATTACCGACAATCGATACAGCTTTAGGCGAGAGTTTGAAATCGATTGCCATTGACTTGACTGGGAGATTAGGTCAGATGCGAGTTGAGAGGGGGTATGGGAAAGTGGGAATCTGTAGTGAATTGACTTTTCGGATTGTGCATTTTCAGGTCCTCGATGAAAAAGGGGGGAAGTTTCTCGCTTCATGAAACAGGGGTGTTGTTTGAAAAGGCGCTACCTTATACATTTCTTCGACTGAGCGACATTCTTACTCGTCAACACTCCTGCAGGAAAGAGGAAGCCCATCACACCTACGATCCCGCACCCAGCGAAATGGATTGCACAAGTCAAAGTCAAATTTGTTTCCATTTGAGGTTTTCAAAACTGCCACATTGCTACATGAATTCCGGGTATCAAGCTTCAGATTCCAACTGAGTTCGAAGTTCAGCCCAAGTCGTGCTGACCAAGGGACATCCGACACCGCTTCCGGGTCCTCCGTTGACATTCTGCAGGGCCACGATACACGTGTTCAGACGTGCGAGTTGATCAGCTGCCGAATTGCCTGTGGGTGCTGTTAGCAAACATGTTTCGAGGTCCACGAATGCAGCGCGGACCTGTTGGAAATGATGCTCCTCCTGCCACTTGTGCCTGAACGGCAGTGACTAAATCGTTGACTGGTGGTGGACAGGTGCACCTGTGAGGTTAGAGGTGGTTTTCGTCATGCTTAAGGGGACTTACGGAATGGCCTTTCCACTATCGCCAACGCAGTTTGCTGTTCCATCATTGGCTTTTATACCAGGATTGATTCCGTAAGGAGGGATCAGCGAGGCTTGTACAGCGCCGGATCCGCCCGTCGCAGCACCACCGCCCCCGCCATTGCCACCACCAGCAGGAGCGGCAGCGGCGGAGGTGGCGGCAGCCGGAGCAGCAGAAGCTACTGTGACAAAGGTGTTGGGAGCGTTTCCACCCCAATGGTTGAAGCCACCACCACCGCCGCCACCTCGACCTCCGCCGCCTCTTTGAGCAACAGAGAGGGC
Source organism: Phialophora tarda (assembly GCA_016109495.1). Classification (NCBI taxonomy): domain Eukaryota; kingdom Fungi; phylum Ascomycota; class Eurotiomycetes; order Chaetothyriales; family Herpotrichiellaceae; genus Phialophora; species Phialophora tarda. The sequence goes on along the minus strand of JADWPL010000036.1, from coordinate 833 downwards.
CGGAAGGATGGCAAAGGCAAATAGGAAGGAGCGCATGTTTGCTGGATGGTAGTAATCGAGTACTTCTGAGTGAAAGGAGCGACCGAAGTGATGTAATGGGAAAATGAACTAGGCACGACCTGCGCGCAAGAATTGAACGAGTGTAAGAGTGCGGGTATGGTTGTGCTGGGGAGGATGGGCTGACAATGCCAATGCTATATACATCTCTATTCGACCTACTCGTGGTTGACAATGCGCGGATTTGTCCATGCATTAGATTATTAGGGTGTCTGCAATATCCTATCCGCATTTAAGGGACTGGTGTTGGTAGACTCCCCCTGAGTTGATACCGCCTGAGGCGCGACACTCTATGTTTCAGGTTTCGAAGTTCCTGATCTACATATTACTATTCGACAAGAGTCAATCTATGCTTACCCCTGCATGGTACATATTCATTGACAGTAAGGTCAGTGCTATTACTTTATTGGTCTACGCATTCGCATTAGTTATTAAAAGGAGGTGTGATACCGTGGGTACTTACCTACCCCGGATTATAAGAAAAAGCGCCTATATCGGGTAGAAGGTCCGGCTACTTAGGGATTAGCCGATAACTATACTAGCCTAGGGGGCTTAGTACTAGCGAACCTTATATTATTTAGGTATTTATTATAGATACTTATTTTAACCTTATATTAGATATCTATTCTAAATAGGCTTAGTACTATCCTACTACCCTACTCGATGGTACCTATTAATAGGAACTGAGATTTTTAGTACAATAAGTACTAAGATAAGTTTAAGTACTTATTTCGCTTAGTACCTATTATATAATCTTCTAGTTTTTTTAATAATAT